>NIPM01000644.1:0-53912 GCA_002738285.1 Holacanthella duospinosa
TAATCATGCTTCAGATTCCCATAAAAAAAGCATGAATCGCATTTGAATGCTAAACAATTAAAAAAAATTTTACGTTGCCCCAGCCCATGCTAAACGCATTGGAAGTTGAGTTTACTTTTGACCTGAGTTTTGACCTGAAGGGGTCACCACAAAAAAAAATGTTAAATGGAAAAGTTGTTCGGATTTTTATTCTGAGCAACTTTTATAGAAGAAATTTTTGGGTTATAGTAAAACCCAAAATCAAAATTTNCGAAAAAAAAATTTTTTTTCAAAATATTTTGAGAATCGCTTCAGAATGTCCTGAAACGGATTTCTATGCGAAAAAACGAAAAAAAATTTTTTTCGAAAAAAACTTAGAAATTTTATACCTTGCCCCCGGTATGGGTGATTCAACCGAAATGGTTGAATCAATGGTTGAATCAAGAAATGACAACAACACAACGTGAAATGAACTTGTTCTAAATGATACATGAGTCAAACAGAAATATTGGATTCGCGATAGACTAATTGAAAGAAACATAGAATTAATCATAGCTACAAAAATCCTGTTCTAAGATAAGAAAATTATATAGATAGCATTATCTGTGTAGAAATTTTCGAAATTTCTTAGGTGTCTTCCACCCAATTCCTTATATACACTCTCCTTCAACATAATTAGGACCTATTTCACTTTTAAAACAATATTTTTTAATTTTTGGTGGCAAGCTAAAAGTAAATCAAAGAATAAGACTTATCTGAATCGCAAATTAAACTGTTTAACTTCACCGCTAAAAACTTAAATGAGAAGACGCGCACATCTCGAAATTAAAAATATAAAATCTCGCGGCGAGAACTTCGTGGGCTCAATGCTATTTGGTTCGAGAGAATATACTTTATTTTGGCTAGTGAAATTAGACCTCTACAACTTCCTACTGATGTGGACAAAACCAGTCTGGTAAAAACATACAGAATTCTGTTTGCTAAAGACAGAAATCTGTATACTACTGGCTGTCCGGTTGCGAATGGGAATTTTTTTTCCGTTTACTCTATATTCAGAAACTGAACAAATATTCTTCCTATCTCACTACCTTGGGTGACGCTACAAAGATGGGCAAATCGACAAACCATAATTTAAACATTATGGATAAATTTTAGTAGCTAAAATAAATATAAAATATTCAGTTAGTTCTAATACAACAGTTTTTAAACTAAATTAAAAATAATATTTCAATAATTTTCTGTCTGTTTTTGCATATGAAACGAAGGTAGACCCAAACAACACGAAATGTGCAGATTAGTCAAAAATCTAACAATTAAGTGTTAAATGTGGGTGTAACCCCCATTTCTCCTTGTCAGTAGGTAACGGGAGTTACTGCTACTTCATCTGGAGCTTGAATCTAAAAGACAAAATATAATGATGTATATCTTAATTCACTAAATTCAATAACACACACTTGTATAAACTACCAATCGTATAAACCCATTTATGACTAACATAGTCACCGTTTCTTTGCCTTTGGTAATCGGTTCTCACCACCCTCTTTCTGCTCTTCTGGCTGCAATTTTACAGCGAGCAGAGGGATGGGCTTATACGATTGGTAGTTTATAAAGAATAATTGAAACTTGGATATAGATTAATGTATTATTGAATTTAGTGAATTAAAATTTACATCATTATATTTTGTCTTTTAGATTCAAGCGCCAGAGGAAGCAACACTAATTCCTGCTGCCTACTGCAGGGATTCGTGGAGAAATGCAAAATTACAAAACAATTTTTTTTGAAAAAACTTCGAAATTATTCAGCACCCCAACCTGAAATTCGATTAATTAATTTAAAACTTGATAAATTAATAATTTCTAATTGAAAAATCAATCTAGTATTTCTAGTCTATCGATTAACAAAAGCTTAAAAACTTACAATTAATACCACAGTTGCAGTGTCCAAATTTGCAATCGAGTCCCGGAACTCTGCAGTCGGAATTCTTCTTTGCCTTTTAGTTATCAATTATTCGCCAAGTTTTAGGAATTTTTTTTTAGTTTCAAAGTATTCCAAGGATAGATAGATGCATTGTCTGTAGCTCCAAAAAAAACTCCTTGAAAAGTTTAAACTAACAAAATCGGTGTCAGTCTGACACCGATTTATGGTGGGTGACACAGAAAGGTACGGTGGAGTGAGGATCTCTAGGTAGCCCTTATTAACTCACTCTGTACAAATACCGCATTCGGAATTTGTAAATTTTGTGGGACAAAGTTTTTAAAATACTTTTATATCCTGTCTATCGATTTTTAAGCTCCAAATCTTCACACAATTGGGTTTTGTTTCAGTTATTTAATTAAAATTTCAAGATACTTATCAAAAAATAAAAATGAATTGTTAATTTTTTAATTTCTTTATCAATCAGTATTTCATCAAATTTTGACCATTTTTTAAAGAAGTAAAACGGTTTTTTTCAGAAAGTATATATCCGTCTTCTGCTAATCAATAGTTCTGAATTTTTTTAAATGTATTGATCCTTTGATACTTCAAGTAAATTTTTATATTTAAACCCATCGTATG
Source organism: Holacanthella duospinosa (assembly GCA_002738285.1). Lineage (NCBI taxonomy): Eukaryota > Metazoa > Arthropoda > Collembola > Poduromorpha > Neanuridae > Holacanthella > Holacanthella duospinosa. The sequence continues at coordinate 2,537 of NIPM01000644.1, forward strand.
CTATTTCTAGGTGAATCTATTCTGATTTTCATAACTAACATCCTTTTTATTTTAAGATGTTATTATTGCTATATGTGGTTCTGTGCGACGTCAGGTTTTGGTTGCATGTCACACCGTATCACCAATTATCTCGATGTAGCATTTTTCCATAAAATATGNTTTTAGGAATTTTTTTTTAGTTTCAAAGTATTCCAAGGATAGATAGATGCATTGTCTGTAGCTCCAAAAAAAAACTCCCTGAAAAGTTTAAACTAACAAAAATTTTTTAAACTTTTCACAATTACCATACTTTCACAATCACCTAAGATAACCCTATTGATTAACGAAATAGCAGCTATTATACAGAGTGAGTTAATAAGGGCTACCTAGAGATCCTCACTCCACCGGACCTTTCTGTGTCACCCACCATAAATCGGTGTCTGACACCGATTTATGGTGGGTGAGACACAGAAAGGTCCGGTGGAGTGAGGAATTCTGACACCGNTGACACCGATTTATGGTGGGTGAGACACAGAAAGGTCCGGTGGAGTGAGGAATTCTGACACCGATTTATGGTGGGTGACACAGAATGGTCCGGTGGAGTGAGGATCTCTAGGTAGCCCTTATTAACTCACTCTGTACAAATACCGCATACGGAATTTGTAAATTTTGTGAGACAAAGTTTTTAAAATACTTTTATATCCTGTCTATCGATTTTTAAGCTCCAAATCTTCACACAATTGGGTTTTNGCTTATACGATTGGTAGTTTATAAAGAATAATTGAAACTTGGATATAGATTAATGTATTATTGAATTTAGTGAATTAAAATTTACATCATTATATTTTGTCTTTTAGATTCAAGCGCCAGAGGAAGCAACACTAATTCCTGCTGCCTACTGCAGGGATTCGTGGAGAAATGCAAAATTACAAAACAATTTTTTTTGAAAAAACTTCGAAATTATTCAGCACCCCAACCTGAAATTCGATTAATTAATTTAAAACTTGATAAATTAATAATTTCTAATTGAAAAATCAATCTAGTATTTCTAGTCTATCGATTAACAAAAGCTTAAAAACTTACAATTAATACCACAGTTGCAGTGTCCAAATTTGCAATCGAGTCCCGGAACTCTGCAGTCGGAATTCTTCTTTGCCTTTTAGTTATCAATTATTCGCCAAGTNGTCGGAATTCTTCTTTGCCTTTTAGTTATCAATTATTCGCCAAGTTTTAGGAATTTTTTTTTAGTTTCAAAGTATTCCAAGGATAGATAGATGCATTGTCTGTAGCTCCAAAAAAAACTCCTTGAAAAGTTTAAACTAACAAAATCGGTGTCAGTCTGACACCGATTTATGGTGGGTGACACAGAAAGGTACGGTGGAGTGAGGATCTCTAGGTAGCCCTTATTAACTCACTCTGTACAAATACCGCATTCGGAATTTGTAAATTTTGTGGGACAAAGTTTTTAAAATACTTTTATATCCTGTCTATCGATTTTTAAGCTCCAAATCTTCACACAATTGGGTTTTGTTTCAGTTATTTAATTAAAATTTCAAAATACTTATCAAAAAATAAAAATGAATTGTTAATTTTTTAATTTCTTTATCAATCAGTATTTCATCAAATTTTGACCATTTTTTAAAGAAGTAAAACGGTTTTTTTTTAGAAAGTATATATCCGTCTTCTGCTAATCAATAGTTCTGAATTTTTTTAAATGTATTGATCCTTTGATACTTCAAGTAAATTTTTATATTTAAACCCATCGTATGCTATTTCTAGGTGAATCTATTCTGATTTTCATAACTAACATCCTTTTTATTTTAAGATGTTATTATTGCTATATGTGGTTCTGTGCGACGTCAGGTTTTGGTTGCATGTCACACCGTATCACCAATTATCTCGATGTAGCATTTTTCCATAAAATATGTCTACGTAGCTCTCCATGTCGCNCTTCAAGTAAATTTTTATATTTAAACCCATCGTATGCTATTTCTAGGTGAATCTATTCTGATTTTCATAACTACATCCTTTTTATTTTAAGATGTTATTATTGCTATATGTGGTTCTGTTAATCGACGTCTCTTTTTATTTCATTTTGCGACGTCAGGTTTTGGTTGCATGTNTATGTGGTTCTGTGCGACGTCAGGTTTTGGTTGCATGTCACACCGTATCACCAATTATCTCGATGTAGCATTTTTCCATAAAATATGTCTACGTAGCTCTCCATGTCGCCTAGTAACTACAGTGTGTTCATATAAAAAGGTGATATTTTTGAGAAATGATTTTGCCATAAATAAAACCTTGGTTCAATGTCACACTTTTTTACACATTATGAACTTCTAATCCTGCTGAAAACCGTTACTACAAAAGTTTACATAAATTTTCTTAGTTTTAAAAGTGTTGGAAGAGCCTAATTTGTGACAATTTTGAAAACATTAGTCGCTGATTTTCACTTTCTTATTTGAACACCTTGTTATATGTGTCCTCGTGTCTCGAGAAGTGTCTATGTAAATTAAGTTTCTACGTAATTCAATGACTCTGGTATGATTCACGCTGTGTATGGGTTGTTAAACATTTTTTATCACTTGATAACTCAAGCGGCCAGTCCAGTCCATAAATATGGGTAATTTATACTTGCATCCGTTTTGTGTTCAAGTTCTATCAACAAATAATTTCTACGAAATATAATTCTAGGTATCCAATTGGCCCTCACCCGAGTCGACCAGCTCATTTGATATAGGACAATTTGAACTAGACCCTTTGTTCTCCACAATCGAGACAAATTCTGAACATACTCCATACGACTTGGAAGAAATTTTGTCATTGGCTCCTTCTACTGCCGAACCCTGTTCTAGTTTAAGAAGACCGAGTAAGTTTTTACATGAGGGATTTTTTAAGATTTGTGTTCTGTTAGCATGCAACTGTTAGCATGTTGTCATGCAACTGTTTAGAACTTGAATTCTTTGATTATGCTTCTAATACGGACCATGCCACTAATTGGATTAATACGGTATTTTTATTCAATGAAAAAGTGTGGAACCGCAGACTTTATGCCACAGGTTCAGGTTCTACCGGTGGTACCTGCACTTGAAACTGAACCTGCTTCAGCAGGTCCAACCCTAACGGAGCTTGGACATGCTGATGCAGAGTCAAGTTCAGCAGGTACCTGAACCTAAATTAAGCCCAAGTCCAAGTTTCCTAAGAATCTGAACCCGAATTACGAAAAAAGTACAAATATTCTGAACCAAAGGAAAACACACTTTCTATTCAATACTTCTGATTTATCTATAGCAATTTACAAAAGTGCACTACTTTAAATTGCTACGCAACGCTTATATTCAGCAGAACTGTTTTGTTCCGAAGAAGAATATTATTTCGCTCATTCTCACCAAACATAAAATATAATCCTCAAAATCAATACTGGCAGAGAATTCTCTCTATAAAGAAGTTACTTTTTGCAAATAATTTCAAAAACTAAATCTCACCGGGAGTACAGCAATTTAATTTCAGGTTTTTACATGAAATGAAAAGCGGTTGAATAAGGAATAAAAAAATTTTAAATTGTGTTTCTAAAAAGCGATATGAAGTTGCTTTTGAAGTAATAGAAAAATACACAGTTTAGCCGTTTTCACTTCCTGTCAGTTTCGGCACTGAATTATTTATTTGTTAAAAAACAGTAAACCCAATACAGTTAGTATCCATGGAGAACGAGTGTCACGTGTGAGCAACAATAGAGCAAGTTAGGGATATACAACATGTTATTTATTTCATTTCATTGTTCACAGCTAAAAATCCTTCCCGGAAATACTTTTACTGTTGTAAAAAGTAATGTGATTTATGTACTTGGAGAGCAAAAAGTTAACACACATTTATACAATTTTAGCGCCTATTACTGCAAAAGTTAGTTAACAGCGATGACAGATATTTATAAAATGAGCAATTTCTGTTTGATGTAGACAGACGAGTGTGGTTTGAGACCCGGCGTCCACATGCGACTTATATTGAGAAAACCGATGAACTGCGGCAGATCAAAGCCCTCATCCTTCATAACGACTCGAATCCAGACCAACTAAACATAAGAAAATTTATTGCTGTTTGTGGGCTCACCGGGATTGGAAAGACTGAGTTTGTCCGTTCCCTCGCAAGAGATCTTCAAACACATAATATTATTTGGCTAGATGCAGAGGATCAATCAAAATTAGGTTCATCCTTCACTCGTCTCGCTGATGATCACGTCAAAATCCCGACAAATGGCAAATCTGGAACTGAGATTGCCCAACGGTGCTATGAGTACTTTCAATCTCAAAAGTCACTTTTTATATTCGACAATGCAGAGGCATACAATGGAGAGTATGTTGGGATTGAGGACTTTTTACCGCATTTTGTGGATCCAACATGGACCGTAATGCCTAGCATCGTCATTACTTCGACTTCATCGAATTGGCCCAATTTTCATATTCTCCGGATGGGTTTGCTCTCACCAGAAGAAGGACTCAAATATTGTGAACTCGTATTTGGTAACCTTGCCAAGAAAGAAGTTTATATAGAATTCCTGGAAGAATTAGGATACTTCCCACAATTCCTCCAACAAGCAACCGCCTGCATAAAAAATATTCAGAAGTCGTATGCTTTCTCGATGCAGACGCCACCATGCCCAATTGCAGAGTTCCTAAAATTAATACGTGACGAAGGACCTTCGAATGCGCAAATTGAGGTAGGTACGATTAGTGATGCGACCGTTTTGTTTTAAAACGAAACGAAGTACCGTTTTCCGTTTCCGTTTTTAGGTTTTCATGAAACGAATTATCCGTTTCGTTTCGTTTACCGTTTAGGAGTAAAAAACGAAACGGAAAACGATCAGGTGGGTGTGCGACAAGGTAATCTTGCCTTTAATAGATATTATGAAGTAAAACTTGTAAAGTGGACTTGATATATCTTTCTTACAGTTTTTGTACTCCCATTTATTCCGCCATTAGAGGTCTATCTATGTTACGAAGGCACCTACCCCTGCTACTATTCATAGTTGGGTAAAATTAGGCAACGGGATTGGGAAAGAATTTTATGTTTTCAAAAGATTCAATATTGTTTGAACCATACTCTGGGTCGCGAGTTACAACAGGATTAATTTTAGAAATAATTAACGATAGAAGGTTTTAGACAAGTATTTCATTAAACGTTGGAGTATATGAACAAGACTATTGATTTTGAAACATTTGTAGAATCTGGGTAAGCAATACATCAACCAACCTAAATAACCGATCGGCCTTTGAGCAAGTTCTACAGTGCATATCCAGCTGGTATGCCGGATATAAATTATCCGGTAATACCTGGTTTGCGTAAATCGGATATCCGGCAAATTTGCTTACAGAAACTCAAATTCCATCTAATTTTTATCAAAAATTATCAATATGGCAAAAAGTTTGGGAAACCGAGAATAGTGTAGAAGTAAGTGTTTATTTAAAGAATAGATTATGGATTCAATCCAACCTATATTTGTAATTATTCTGAAATGATAAATTGATTTGCTGAACCTAATTTTTTTACCCTTTTCCGGTTGTTTTCGTTTCGGTTCGTTTCCGTTTTTAACTACATTTATACCGTTCCGTTTTTGTTTCTATCTAATCCGTTTCGTTTCGTTTCCGTTTCTTCTGAAAAACGAAACTAAACGGTTGCATCATTAGGTACGATAAATGTTAAGATCCCTTATCGTTTCTACTTTCCTGAAATTCAGAAAAAGAACAAATGTACGGTCCCGACAAAGTAAAAGCCAATCAGGAATTGAACTTTGTTTACAAATTGATTTGTAAACAGATAAATAACACCACCCATATGTCGGTAGAATTTTTAATGAAATTATATCATGTTATTCTGTGCAAAGTTTAATAACCTTTTCTGAACTGATCCTAATAAGCAGAGGGCGGATACTTACTTATCTACTTCTTTTTGGGTATTGCACCTGCACCTCTGTAACTTCGTATCTTTCCGATTCATGTAATTTGAGGATGAATGGAATGCCCTTATAAAAAAGTATTTTAAGTATTTTTGGTTTTAGGCATTAGGAAGTACTTTCGAAAGTAACTTTGAATATTAAGTAATTAAAAAGTACTTTGTCAAGTAATTTGGTGTATTAATCGTTTTTCGACGATAATTTCCCTCATATTCGCTCTAAATTTGCCGATGAGGCAAAATGATAAAGTGCAGAACGTAAAAGTTCACAGTTTTGTTCAAAGAAGTATATTTAAAATTAAATTATGCGTCCATTAAATTTTCGGCAAGGCGAATTCCGAGGGACGAATAAATTGGACTAAAGTGTGCAGTTGGGACCCAAATATTTAAGCCGAACCTTCAATTGCAACAAACGCTTTTTCGCGGTTCCAATTATAATAAAGCCATGCTTTTACGTCGGTTAACACGAGCGCCAAATAATGGTATACTTTCTGGAGAAACCAACTTTTTTTTTTCAGAAAAAATTTAATTAAAATTTCCTTTAAATTATATATAAATCATATGACTTATGTATTGGAGTTGCGATAGTGTTTAAATTAAACCTTAAACAATAAATCAAACAGTTCGATTTTTATGATCCAAATCAGTATACAACCGGGTTTTTAGGCTTCAATTAAGTGAATTAATTAAAAAAATTGTAAATACTTACCAAAAATAACAAAGTATTGTTAATTATTTTATACTTTTTTATCAGTATTTCGTCGCTTTTTGGCAAATATTTAAGTAAGTAAAACGCTGTTTTTTAGAAAGTATATATCCGCCCTCTGCTAATAAGGAATGTCATTTTGAAGCGATTTTAATGCTAATTACGCATATTGTATTCATTCTTGGATAAGTGGACATTAAGAGTTTGAAATTAAGGGTTAAGTGTCAAAATTTGACAAAATAAAATACTTTCCTTATCTCACAATAATTGGTTTTAAAATTGTTATATAAAACTAACAAAGTTTAAATGTTAAATGAACTGAAAGTACTTCATTTAGAAACAACTTGGGCTGTTGCGGGTAACCGTAACGGCGGGTACCCGCGCTGTATCCGACCCGCTATCCTACCTGCGGTTATTCTGCTTGTACCCGCTCGGGTACTAGCTCTAGCATTTTACTCCATAAATTTATGCACTGTAATACTACCGATGACTGCATAAGTAGTTCCCGTTTTTTGAATATTTTTTTTTCACTCCCGCCTTTCTTGCCTCGAATATTTTATTTGCTGGTATCGTAAAAACGCAATTAGTTGCACCACGCTACTGTACAAATTCAATGTTTGTATAATTATAAGCAAATCTATTCCTGAAGATTTTGGGTAAGTGATACGTCAATCGATCCGAAACCTTGCTTCCATTAAGAATATGGTTTCTGTTGTTGACACTCAAATCAGAATTTTCGAAAATTCTACAAATCACACTGGAATTTATTCACTATCGCAAAAAATTCCGAATGCAACGGAATTTGGTTAGGCGGTATTTCAATCGGTAACAAATCCCTCGTGGAATATGAGTCTGAAATCCATTGGTGGCAGTGAAGTAAAATTTTCGAAAAACATTTCAAAATGCCTAAAACATTTTTTAATTCACTATCAAAGGCTACCAGGCTAAAAAAAATTTGATTTCATATATTAATTCTCTGCTTCTTATATTGATCGTCTAAATCCAATTAAATTATCAACTAAATTTTCCATAACAAGACTGATGTATAAATACGCCGGTTCTGGAGCGCGCGACGCCGAGGTTCACAATCTGGTTTCTTTTTTTGATACCGCGGCGTCGCGCGCTCCAGAACCGGCGTATTTATACATCAGTTTTGTTATGGGAAATTTAGTTTATAATTTAATTGGAACGGAATTAGGGGATCAATACTGGAAGCAGAGAATTAACACATGAAATCAATTTTTTTAGCCTGGTAGCCTTTGATAGTGAATTAAAAATGTTTCTGGAAAATTTTACTTCACTGCCACCAATGGATTTTAGACTCGTATTCTACGTGGGATTTGTTACCGATTGAAATACCGCCTAACCAAATTCCATTGCATTCGGGATTTTTTGCGATAGTGAATAAATTCCAGTGTGATTTGTAGAATTTTCGAAAATTCTGATTTGAGTGTCAACAACAGAAACCATATTTTTAGCAATGGAAGCAAGGATTCGGATCGATTGACGTATCACCTCCAGGAATACATTTGCTTATAATTATACAAACATCGAATTTGAACAGTAGCATGGTGCAACTAATTGCGTTTTTACGGTACCAGCAAATAAAATATTAGAGGCAAGGAAGGCGGGAGTGAAAAAAAAATATTCAAAAAAACGGGAACTACTTATGCAGTCATCGGTAATACACGGGAAAGAGGGAATCATGAAACAAATTTATTTTCTAAGCATCTGTCTGTGAGTAAAAGCTAAAATGTACTCAAAGTAACTATGCAAAAATTGGGATTTGATTGCTCAAGTGTTAATACTTAAAGTTTAACAGTTTCAAGTTGTGATGAATGATTGCCAAGCCTTCGGCAAGTTCCGGAGGTATATATACAGAGAAGTTTTTTAACGACTAGACAGGGATACCCACACTACCCTACTATCACCCACTCACCTGTGACTTTCGCATTTGATAAAACTTGAAACCAAAGAGATGATTGGGTGATAGTAGGGTAGTGTGGGTATCCTTGTCTAGTCGTTAAAAAACACCTCTGTATAGTATAGCATGAACCGATTTAACCCGGACCTTCTTTCTTCGCCTTTCACCAAAAACGGCTTGGAGCAGGCGATACGCAATAGTAAATGATGGAAGTGAAGTTAATTTTATTGTAATCGCTATAAAATATCTGTTGCGATTAGATACACTAATGCAAAGCAATGGAGCAAAGCAGAGAGACAGAGCGAAGGGTCGGCAGGTTTTCTGTTGAGTCAGATGGAATAGATGCCAAGGGATCGTACCCCTTTCCTCTAGTTGGCAATTTCTCTCAATTACCCATCTTTCAGCATTACAGAATGGCGTTTGTTAAAAAAAAAAAGATTTAGTCAGTTTTGATTAGACAACTTACTGTAAAGCAGTGCAAATGATAAAAGCAGAGAGGTAGAGAGAGGGGTCGACAGGTTCTCTGTTAAATGAGGTGGAATAGATGCAAAGGGACTATACTCTATTGCACTCATTTTCTCAACTCTCTGCTGCTCTTGTTAAATTATTAATTTTTGCAGAGGATTGTTTTCTCAAACACACGCTAACTTCATTTTCTCCAACTTTTGTATTTCGCACTGTTTATTTGTTGTCTTAAATTTTTTGGTGAAAGCGACTTTCTACGGCCCGGATTAAATTGGTTCATGCTGTATATTTGACATGCAGTAGTATATAGTACAGGGTGAACCAACTTAATCCGGGCCTTCNTAAATTGGTTCATGCTGTATATTTGACATGCAGTAGTATATAGTACAGGGTGAACCAACTTAATCCGGGCCTTAACGGCTTGGGGCAGGCGATAGAGAATAGTAAATGATGGAAGTGAAGTTAATTTTATTGTAATCACTATAAAATNGATTAATCCTAATCAAAGTACAGTAAAAGCTCGTTATAACAAGAAGTGGATATAGCAACGAACTTAATACAGGATGAACGAACTTAATCCGGGCCTTCTTTCTTCGCCTTTCACCAAAAACGGCTTGGGGCAGGCGATAGAGAATAGTAAATGATGGAAGTGAAGTTAATTTTATTGTAATCACTATAAAATATCTGTTCGGATGCAAAGCAATGGAGCAAAGCAGAGAGACAGAGAGAGGAGGGGTCGGCAGGTTCTCTGTTGAGTCAGGTGGAATAGATGCCAAGGGATCGTACCCCATTCCTCTAGTTGCTCATTCTCTCAACTACCCATCTTTCAGCATTACAGAATCGCCTTTGTTTAAATTAATTAATTTTTGCAGAGGAATGTTTTCTCAAACACACGCTAACTTCATTCCCTCCAACTTTTGTATTTCGCGCTATTTATTTGTTGTCTCAAATTTTTTTTGGTGAAAGCGACTTTCTACGGCCCGGATTAAGTTGGTTGACCCTGTATGTTCGGAACATGTTGTATGTTCGGAAGTATATAGTATATTCGGCATGTTCCGGATGTAACCTTCGGCATGTTCCGGAAGACTTCGAATAGACGTGTCTAAATATTAACGAAAATTCTAAACCACCTCTACCTGCTTTATAGGAATAAATTTCTAATCCAGACTAAAAATTAATAATAAAACTTTTGATCTGATTCACTATTAAACAATATTAAACATGTTTAGAATTTATTATCAATTGTAAAACGTTCAGATTGGGCGCAATAAAAATTTTTCATCGCAGCACTAACCGGCAAATTAAGCGGGTAAAGAGTAGCGGATACCCGCGTAAAAACCGCGGTTACAAGGTTTTGGCGGGTCGGGTAACCGTACCCGCGGTTTTGCAAAAACGACTACCCACAACAGCCCTAGAAACAACCTTTAAAATTCTATTTATTCTGCCAAATTTCTTAAGTAGACAACCGTGGAAAAGCTTATCAATTGGGAATTGGCAAGCTTTACCACGGTTTCAATGGGTTTTTCTTGTTCGGACCAGTTGAAATGTTGAAATTTATGTTGAGTACGGTATAAATGAAGGTGTTTATTATGTAAAAGCAATTAAAAAGTTAAGGACGAGACGAAAGTTGCCGTGTTTATCTCGCTTTAAAGTCCTGATGTATCTATTGAACAAAAGATATGTTAAAGCTTTACTCAAGAAATTATGGATACAAGACAGAATAATCGTTTTGTTTGAGTAAAATTCTTTCTAGCTAAAAAGATTTTTACCTATCCAACATTGTTACTTAATCCCATTATAAAGATTCTTTTTTAAATTAAATTTCCCATCAGTACTTTTTCCAATATACGCAGAATTATGATTGGCAGTAAGTCGCAAATAATAGTGTACGACAGACGAGTACCACCAGTCATGCAAGGTTCGTCAGTTTGCCCCTTTGTTGTTAAAGGTAAAGTAAAGATTGTTACTCAAAGTAGGTATACGCAGAAATACTAAAATTCATTTTGTGGCTAGAATGCACTCAATATTTAGTTGGTGGTATTGGTCGTTATACATGTTTGGAATATTCCTGAAAACAAAATTATCATTTTTATTTTTAGGAATTGTTAAGCTACGTCTTCGACGTTGAATTGGGTCAGAAATACCCAAGGATATTTTGGATAACCTGGAAACAAACCACAACACAATTAAAAAAGTCACCACTTGCTTCGGAAATCATATCAGTTATTAGTTTCCTTTGCGCTGACAGAATACCCGCATTCCTTTTTCTATCTGGAATGGTAGAAAATGAACAGCGGGTACAACGGGATGTTCAAAACGCAATTCAGGAATTACTGTCGGATTTTCTTCTAACACTTGAGTCTGGTTTCCTCTCAATACATCGCCTCCCGCAAAAAGTTATTCGACTACAATTAGGACCAGGGATGGAGCAAGGTGTTTTGAAGAAAGCTATTGCTCTAGTGAAGCCATACTTGGTACAAGCGGGAATTGATAAAAATAAAACAAAATTAGCTCATCTGTGTATTGAACATGCGCGGGAAATTTGTATACATATACTAACAAGGAAATGTTTCGAGGATTCTGAATTTTCTAATTTTCTACTCACTGTCACGAAAACAATGTGGTCACTGGGTTTATATGAAAAAGGTACTCAATTTGCACAAAGAGTACTAACAGTAATGGCAAAGTCGCCAGAACTGCAGGATTCAGATATAATCTATCTAATGGAAGAAGAACTTGGAAATTTGTTGTTCAGTTTTGGAAAACGAGGTACCGCAGTTGAAGTATTTCAAAAGTTATATCATTACTACGAATTTTCGCATGGACAGATTGACCAAAGAACTCTGCGGATTGCTAACCGTTGGGCAGGTGCACTCAACCGTTTTTCGAAAACATTTAAAATGGCTTTGGAAATATACACGACTACTTTTAACCGCTGCAGTGACTCTTGTAGTATAATTGCACTAACGGCTAAAGTTGGTGCTGCAAATTGTAACAAGTGTCTCGGGTTATTTGCACTAGCTGAAACGGAATTTGAATCAGTTATCATAACTATTGAAGATGAAATAATTACAAATTATTCACCAGAACTCGAAGAGTTGTCAGTAGTCGCGAAATATAGTCTTGCACTTGTCTACAGGGAACTCGAAAAGTTTGAAAACGCTGCCAAATTAGTTCGAGAGTTGGGAAAGCATTTCAAAAATACAAAAGGGTTTGAACACCCAACTACAATAAAAAGCTATATTGACCTCATAGAGTGCTTCATCGGTATGAAACAATTTGAGGAAGCAGAATTAAAAATTAAAAAAATTTATGAAAAAGCAGAAGAAGCCTTCACAGAGAACCACATCACATTTTTTCAACTACGAGAGCACCGTGCAGTTGTTCATTTGAACTTGGGTGTCGTCACAATGGAGCACGTAAAATCGATACACGAAGACATTCTCAAGCGAAAACGAGATATCATGAAATTAGACCCCATTTCATGCGTCCACAGTGAGAAGAAAATTGCGTCAATTTTGTTTGATTGTGATGAAATCGAAGACGCTCTTGAACTATTTAAGAAAGTTCTAGAAACTCAACGAAGTGTTTGGAAAGCGGATCATAGGGATGTCCAAATCACAACAAAAATGATCAGAAAATGTGAACAAGAATTACTGAAGCAGAAGCACGTTTGTTCATACGATGGTTGTTCGAAACGCTATGTGAAAGAATCTATTTTGAAACGACATGTACGTCAAGTACATCTAGGTGTTAAATTTTCTTGCGAGTTTTGCAGTAAGGATTTTGGCAGACCAGACACCCTAAGAGTTCATCAAAAAAAATGCAAACAAAAGTGAACAGTTTAATTTTTACATTTTCAAGTTAGAACTACATAGACCTGCCAGATTGCTCCTGTAGCGTTGATTTTTATTCACCGCAAGACTTGCCATAAGTCACATGATAGATACAGGTTATGAATCAGTGATATCCATTTTCACAATGCGTTTGTCACCAGTTTTCAATTTACAAAATAACTTTTCTTTAATCTTTTCATACTTCAGGTCGACTCACTGGCTCTAACACGTAAACCTTCTAACATGCAACATTAACATAAAAGTTTAATACAAAAGACATAATGTGACTTAAAGTGCATGTAAGCTAAAAGAAAGTGACAAAATAATTCTCCATTTTTTTTTAAATTTGGTTAGCAATAGGGGATAATTTAAAAAAATACATTATGTACTTGGTCACATAATCATCTTCGCCGCGCTCAGCTCGGCTAGTTAGCTTTAGTTTCTGGAGTATTATCAGTAATAATGTTTAGTTATAATTTCACTACAACTAGGCATTGAATGAATTTATTCACCATTTCGATGCAGCCTGATTAATTTTTAGACAGGACGAGGTCATGAGTCATTATCTTCCGTCATCAAATTAATATGGCAACTTTCAATATGACGTTATTGTAGCAAATATAAGTATATGCTTGATAAAATTAAGATTTAAAAAATAAATTTGCACCAATTTTCGTAAAAGTTTACTTAACTTCCAATCACATAAATTCAAATGCGTCACCAACGCTAAATATATAACACTGTATATATATGCATCAATTTTTTATTCACTGATCAAGTGATGTATCACTTTTCCAGCAAGGAGAGTATTGTACAAATAAGTCAAAATTAATAAGCAGATTGGTATTGCACATGGGCAAATTCTTATCATTTAAACGCCAGGCTAAATTTGATGTCCAGATAATGCGACATTAATATTTATCACTCTTAACGAGTTCAAGAAGTTATAATCCGGATGGGTATACAGGTGGCAAATTCCAAAAAATTGGAGTCTACACCTATCCTAAACCATTCTCAAAAGATTTCATGTTGCATTTGAATACACGGGACATCTAGTCTCAAGTTGAAATCCAAACCTTTCTCTGAAAAAGAACACATTCTGCATAAAAAATTTAGAAAAACTAACAAGTTTATTTGGCAGAAATCTTGAGTTTTGAGCGAACTGTATACAAATTTTGTGCTTGAACAAGATGAAGATTCATACAGTAGCAATTTGACAACTTATTAAGGAATTTTTTTAATTCGTTTATCCATTTCTAATCGTTCCTTCACTCCCGGCTCTTGCATTGCATGACACAAATGTATTATTCTTCGCTACCTAAATATGATTACCGGGTGACATTGAACAAGCTTAATTATTCAAACAAGGAAGGTCCAATAATATAAATGCTCCTTTGAATTATAGTGAGAGTAGAAGTCTTTCAGCGAACAAATTTCGATTCTGTTCCACATAAGTGAATGAGGAGCTCCGAAAATCGCGGATTTCTCCCTTTGTCGGAGCAGGAAAATCTGAATTGTTTTCTTCGAAAGACTCAATTTCACTTGACAATTTCATTACAAAGTTAACCCAATGCGAACAAAAACCAGGAGAGGCAAATTTGAAAGTGTCAACTGGTTCCATTTGACTCAAAAACCACATTACTTATATGGTAGACTTCCTAGCAGATTATCTTATAGCTCAATGAAATGTTGGCGCATAGTATTTTTTTTTCTTAACTGGAAAATTATAGCTTCTGAGGATTACTTGACTGAGTCATTCACTCCTGACTCTCTTTTGTCTGTAACTCAAATACTGACTCATTCAATGAGTCTTTTTTACTGAGTTATGTTCTACTTTTCTGTTGCGATTGATACTTTCCATCAAAATTCACTTAGCAGCAAATATAAGTTGCCGAGTTATGACTCGTGAGTCATAACAAGGATTCAAGCATACCATGCTATATAGATGTAACAGATATTGTTCAAAATCATACACCAAACTTGGAGTCAATAAGTGAGCAGGATTACCAACTTATGACTCATATATTGATTTGTGTGAGAGGTACTAGAGAGCAGGTGTTACGAGTCACTTTGTAGCTGGTGACAGCCATTTACGCAAAAAATTTTCACGAATCATTACTGACTCATGTGAGCCATTCGTCATATTTGTTTGGGCATCAGTTGGAAAGCTTAATAAATATATCTTATTTTAATGCGGTCCATTCGAAATTTCATTAAACCACTTACTCCATGAGTCATGAGTCGTCATGACTCATTGTCTGACATGAGGGTGAATTAGGTTTTATATTTAGCTGAATAACCCAAATCGAGCGCCGAAGTTAGTATACAAAATGCATAACAGCATGGCCAGGATAACGGTATACCAGGATATAGGAACGGAAGTTTGGTAACAGTGGTGTAAGTAAAGGGATATTAGCATTTCTGGTTCTATTTGATTACAGTCCATATCACTTGCGAAGAGGCCGATTTTGAGGGTCATGACTAAAATACTGACAAAAAGCGGACATAAAATGCTGACCAACGTTATAACTTATTTGTAACTTGGTCAGCCTTTTCTCGGTCAGCATGTTGTTGGTAAGGATTTTAGTCATGGCCCTCAAAATCGGCCTCTTCGCAAGTGATATGGACTGTAGCATTCGGATGCTCAGTCCACTCATACCAAATTCGTCATTGATAAATGTACCACAATATATCATTAAACAGTTTAAAAGTCAATTCACCCCTACTTGTTTCAATGGTTAGGGAAAGGAAAGTACCTCCTTAGAAAAACCATTAAACTCGCTTTTTTTTTTAATTAATTTAAACAGTTGCTATATGTTTTTGTGAATAAAAATTATCACACATGATTCAGAATCGCATGGGCTTAATTTTAGCATCATCCGGGTGTCAGAAAAACATGACAATTTGACAAATAATTATGTTGAGGAAGAACTATTCAAATGCAAAAAAAATGTTTGGTTTGATGGACGCCTGGAGGCAAGCCGTTTCAACATTCTCTGATTGAGGGTAATGGAGCCATCACCCCTCGTTTTCTTCTGATTTGCTAGAGAGTTTAAGTGGTTCAAACTTGAGAGGCTCAAATTCCAGTATTCACTAACGATTGGAAAGAAAGAGTGGCCTGGAGACACACAACTAGAGAAACTTCAATTTACTCCAAAAGATTTACTAAATTTAAATAGTTTGATATCGAAAATTTCTAATTATTTCGTGAACTCCAGAATAGAACTATCGCGTTTACACCTTTAGAGATTTGTGAGCCTTGAAATCGGAGTGCAATTTTTAAGAATTTATACGATATACACAGTGATATTATTTTCTCGACTTTCTAGAAATTGTCACAACCTCGACAAAGGTGGATTTCAATTTGTTTAACATTAATGTAAATTCATGTTAAGATGTCGCCAGAGCAGTCAATCGGCTGGTCGACTGGTTTCTATATCACCAGCATTACAACACGAAATGATCGGGTGGCTTTGGATGTTCAGTGATTGTGATTGTATGTTTTCTTTAATAAAAGGTACCAATCATTTGTCACAGCGAGCTGCTTGTCATAACTCGTCGGAGTATTTCTTCTTTTAATTACTTGGCGAGGTAAACTGCAATTGGGTAAATGTTAAACACAATTTGCTTCTTGTTATTAAAATGTGTTAATCTACCTGCTCTTTCCCAGACATAGAATACAATAAAGAATGAGATGAGTTTTTACAAAGAATGAATTGGTTTCAAACTTTTCCTATTTCCAAATATTAAGGTATAAATACGGTTAGTAGAACATATAATTCAGTTACATTTTAATTTGTTCATTTTGGAATCTTTGTTTTAACATGGACGTTCCTTAGTTTGTGTCATTCAGGTTTCGCGTGTTGCCAATGACACCGCAGTTGGCACTATTCGTGCCTGCTTGACGCATCCTACGCTACAATTAAGGAAGAACGCATTCTACACTACAATTGAGGCAGAATATTTGTATGTTATCTAATGTAATATATAGTGAGTCTATTTGAAACCTTCCATTTTTGAAACTTGTTACAGTAAAGGTCTGCTATAGTGACTCCGGCTATAATAGAACTCCGGCTATAGCAAACCACACTGTCCGGTCCCTGCCAAGCAAATGGGAGAGTATGTGTTAAGTAGTCCGGCTATAATGAAATCGGCTATACTGAACTTCCGGCCTTAGTGAACCAAACATACCGGTCCCGAGACTCATTTTGTCCGGTTATAGTGAACACGCATGAAATATGTCTGAATTTCTCAATGAATTCTTCCTTATTCTTCTGTACCCATCTATGCACACGACTATGATGAAACCTCAAAGTGAGTTTTAGTTAACACACTGCAATTTAAAAGTCAAATCCAGCCACGAAACATTTTCATTGTTGCTTAGAAGAACTCGATCTGGTGGGGAGAAATTCATGGAACGTGTCAGTTTGTTATTGTACCCAAAAGAGACTAGATCCGAAAAGTAGAACCCAATTAGCTTAGTAATATTTCTAAACTCATGATGCTTTATTGTTCTTAAGGCAAATAACAAAGCTTGGGTGAATTCTTTAATTTTCTTTCAAATTTCCGTATTCAGTAGAAAATAAACTTACAGGAATCAAACCGAAAAGCCTTTTTGTTTGTGGACAGTTGTGATCCACCATTTCCAATTTAACACTTATTAGTCATCTCTTCCTACATTTTTATCATCCAGTACTTCTCTACATCGACGTAACTGAATTTGTAGTAAAAT
This sequence comes from Holacanthella duospinosa, assembly GCA_002738285.1. Lineage (NCBI taxonomy): Eukaryota > Metazoa > Arthropoda > Collembola > Poduromorpha > Neanuridae > Holacanthella > Holacanthella duospinosa. Next base: position 20,125 of record NIPM01000644.1, read on the forward strand.
ATTTGGATATAATGAACAATTATTGAACTGTAGGGTCCGTTCACTATACGGATATAATGAATTCCGGCTATACTGAACCAATTCTGCCGGTCCCTACGGGGTCACTATAACCGAACTTTACTGTATTTTGTAAAATAAACAAGTCTCGAATAACGTCTATTTTTCTATTTTCATACAACGGAAACACCAAACTCCAATACCTAATCGAGTCCACCAGTAACTCATCAATCAGTAATGAGTTTCGCATTATGAAAATGTTTCAACTGAAACTGTTATTTGCTTTAATCTGGTTTTTTTATTTGGTGAAGTTTTTTTCAAACTTCAAACCTTCTCAATAGTAACCAGAACCTATCTAGAGTAGTCTCATAAGTCTCCAATCACGTCTCAGAATGAACATCGGAAGCCTTTTAATTAAAGTTGATCATAAAACAAACTTTAAACTACAAAAGATTCTGCAAATCTAAAGGTTTACAGAATTCTTACAGAAGCGAGAAATCTTTCTCACTGCTTCTGAATCAGTTAATCCATTATAGCTAATACCAAAATACATAAGGAGAAGATTCGGTTTTATGGATCGTGAGTTTGTAAAATATTATTTCAGTTTCATTATGAAAATAGCTAAAAACTTTAGCACAAAAATAACAATGAGAAAACTTAAAGACTTTAGTTTGTAAAGCGTTCTTTCATTACAACAATGGAGCTAACCGGTGCTATAGTTACTTGTCGCTTAATTTCCAATGTTGGTTTTTCAATGCCGTGCGGAATGATCACCTCAAAGTTATGCATTACATTAGCCAGGAAAAGAAACAAAGTGTCCCTTGCAAATGTTTCTCCTGCACAGACGCGTCGTCCTACTGAAAATGGTATGAGTAGTCCTTCATGTCTCTCTAGAGTTGTTCCATCTGGACTCAAGAATCGTTCTGGGCGGAAGACTTCTGGGTCTCCCCAAACCTCAGGGTCATGGTGGGCTGCATATGTATTTGCCAATATCAACGTCCCTTTTGGAAAGTCGTATCCATGAAACTTTGTGTCCTCAGTCACACAATGTCCAATAGTTAAAGGAACAATTGAGGAAAGTCGTAGAGTTTCCAGAATTACCGCTTCAGTATATGGCAAACTAAAATGACAACTTGATGTTAAAAATTAATTTTACATATCTGGGCTAAGTTAGGTGCAACATGAATTAAAAAAGCTTTCAGCTATGTGGCTCCAAATCTACAACTAAACTTCATTTTTGGTTGTAAATAAATTGTTAATAATACCTCTTTCTGTCGCTTAAACTTGCATTTCTACTACGTCCGATCTCTCTGTCTAATTCCGAATGTAATTTTTTCTGTACATCTGGATAATGCAAGAGATATAGCATAGCCCAACTTAGAGTGACAGAGGTAGTGTCCGTTCCCGCAAGGAAAAAATCAGCCATCACGGATTTCAAAGATTTTTCTAGTAGAGAGAAACATTTCGTGAGTGACTCATACAGAGCATAATTATAATTCACATTAGAAATGAAGTTTTGTATAATATTGGAAGTACAATATCAATATGGTCTCCAACCAATAGCGAAAGAGAAAAAATAAAGAAAATTGACTAATTAAGATACAGCAAGGTAAAATGGGGATACCGAAGCCTAAAATGTAACGAAAAACCCTCAGTTACCGTGGCGCATACTGGATGTAGCCAATATTGTATGTTACGCTGAACTTAGTGAGCTACTGAAAGCGTTCAAAGTAGAAAATTCGCTTTACCTCCTTGTGCCCCATGGAAACTAGAATTTCGATTGGATGTTTTCTTAACTTCTTGCAGATAGAGGTCAACAAAATCTCTTGGACTATCCTCTGGTAGATCCGTCAAATGTTGACTTATAATGTCAAGAAACAATGTGTCCCGTGTAGTTTTTATTGCCGCAAGTCGATTCCAACCACTCCAATTTGAAAACAATTTGGCAACAGATGGAAAGGCGAAAAGTAATAATGTTTTAATCGATTTAAAGCGGAAAACTGTTTTTGCAGTACTAAAAATAAAAAATTGATATACGTTGGTGAGATCCCAAATTTTCAATCAGTTAGTACCGTGAGTGATAAAAATACTTTTTTTAAAGAAAGGAAGCAATTGCATTGAAACGAGATAACAGGTTTTGTTGCTAGAAAGTTCTGCACTAAATTGAATTTGTTTGTGAAAAAATTTTAATTCTTAAGAAAACAGTGAAATGTATTTATCGTTATCGTTATGCTTATAGGCTATCAGAACTTCCATTGACTTTTTTGTTGTAACAAAATTTTCTTGTACCCAATTAAAAAAAGTTATTTGGAAATGCTTACTTTTCTAATCCGTCCAAAATATCATGCACCCTTTTGTTGTCATCGTCAATTCTCTCTCCTGCTAATATTCTCCACAGTGCGTTTACAACTGCGAGCGCAAATCTCCGTTGAAGGGGAACAGGTTTACCACTTTGTCGTCGTAACCAATTACTAAATTCATTCACTTCATCCATTACCATATCTTCTATTGAGCTTTTTCCAAACCCAAAATCTCGTAGGTTCCTTAAAGTAAATCGTCGTTGCTCAGTCCAAATATCTCCACTGGCATTTAGTATTCCTTAATATGTTAACATGAATTTAATAGTAGTTGTAAGAAAATTGCAGTTGAACATACCGTCAGGCTCTCCAAAAACAAACCTTAGAGATTCTATGTCTTGTCTTGCACTAAATGCAGGCTCATTGTAAGCTTCTTTGATAAGTTTAGCTCCATGTAGGCAAACAGCTCGATCTAGTCCAAGACGAACGCCTACTATTGGTCCATATTCTTTTGACAATTTGGTATATACCAAATGAGGAAAATTTCCAAGTTGAAGTATGTTACCAACAATTGGCAATTGGGTTGGACCTACAATTTATTTCAGAACTTGAGAGGATTCCGGTTATACTGTTTTTGAAAATAGATAACAAAATTTTAATCTCTGTTAGTAATTGAATTACACTATGAACGAAACATTTAACAATGAATGCTATATTTCGAACCGGGGATTTCAGGCTGTTCACTTTTATGGGATTGTTAGTTTAACCAAACCCCACTAATGTTATTATTTTTGCTTATAATATATGTATACATATTGGTTTCAAGATTAATCAATCAATCAGTAAGTTTATTTGACGATGGCCATCGCACTATCAATGAAATGTCAAGATTAGTTGTTTCATGAAACATAAGTGTCTTTGCATTCGATATTATTGTTATAACCGAAAACAATATAAACATTTTAACATAACGCATTGTGCGCCTATTTGTCAGAACGAAAATTTATTTGCACCAAGTGTGCCATGATTCCAATATGTCATGTGTGGTAATTGTGAAAGTGTGGTAATTGTGAAAAGTTTAAAAAAATTGTGTTAAGTGAGACTTTTGCGGGAGTTTTTTTTTTTGAAAATATAGACAATCCATCTGTCTATCCTTGGGCAGTTGGAATTTTTTTAAATTTCATAAAACTTAATTAATAATTGACAAAAACGAAAAGTAAAAAAAAATTCCAATTGAAGAGTTCTGGAGCACTGTTGGAAAATTGGAGACTGCAGCTGCTGCATTCATTGTAAGTTTTTGAGCTTTTGTCAATCGATAGCCTAGAAGTACTAGATTGACTTTCCGAAAAAATTTTATTTATTTATTAATTTTTGAATTAGTTATTCAAGTTTTATAATTACCACACAAAATCCTCAAACGTGTGGCAATTGTGAAATTTAAAAAACCCAATGCTTTTGGCATGGGATCAACGACTTGAGTTTTATAACTCAAAATTCTCAAAAACCGAAGGGACGAGGAAAGACATGCTAAGAGATAGGGTTTCAAAATATTTCAACCATTAATTTTTGGAGGTTTCCATAAATACTTAGAAGGTTCCCATAAATAGCCAGAAAAGCGGATCATGTTCTAGTTTTCACTATCAACATCAGTATGATATTCTCTATCACTTTATGAAAAAAGTTTAAGTTGAAATGACCGTAAATTAATTCTATCTAACTTTTCACAATTACCACACCTAGTTTTCACAATTAGCACACTTTTGTTGTTAATTGTGAAAGTAGTTTCGCATATGCAAATAAATCGCTCCAGGCGTCCGAACAGATGAAATAATTGAATAAAATTCATACAGCGATAGAGAATCGTATTTTGAAAAAATTTTGTTAAAAAATTTTTTTAGGAAAAACCTTTATTCCCATATATTTTTTGAGTCAAACTCAGAAAAGTGACAAAAAATTTCACAAATACCACACATGACGACTACCAAATGTTTTAATTAACTTTATGTTGAAATATATGCAGCTTCCTACAAACGGGTATTTTATTTTTATTAAATTGATGGAGTAATACACCTTTACATTGGCACAGTAGAAAGCTTATACGTGAACGAATTATTGAGTGAAAATTGGTTGTAAAATTTTCATGAGTCAAAAAATCAATGTTTTCTAATCGTTTGGTTTTATAGCTCGTTCTAATTAAAGGAGAAAGCTTTCTCCACCTGTTCTAAATGTATTACAGTTTGTCCAAACGGATAAAGAGTATCTGATGTTATAACGGAATTGGTTTTATACAAGTATATTTTATAACCGATTTTCAGTGTACTAATACACATACACTGAGCAATGTGAACAATGACGGTAATACTGTTGCTTATCATAAACTGTAAGGTACAGTGTTAGACAAACCGTTTCACATATGAGTCACTTTTTCTAAAATGAGTAGGTAGATGATTAAGAATTGAGTACGCATGAATTTGGAATATAAATCTAGCTAGTTATTGCAAAGTTGTCTTACATAAACCATTACACCTTTCTCTAATTTCAAACGGGACGATTATCCTTAGGATACGTACGAAGTAAACAATAATAAAAATTTGTATGTTGACTTAATCCTTTTATAAAATTTCATTTCAAAGCCGAATACCAACCTCGCTTCACAAAATTGACTGTTTTGCACAAACCTGGAGGGAAGTTGATACGCTTCCTGAAGAAGAAGTAATAAGCAACTATTGACGCCAGAAAACTGTATAAAACGAAACTCAACATTTTTAGTAATGTATTTAAAAATGAATGTTGACTGAATTAGAATTCAATTTCAGAACTACTTTATATCAGTCGGACTTATTTTGATTCTAAATGAATTAAATCATGTGCAGGTACTCAAGTTTGTTACTGTCAGGTTTATCATGTGCTCTTAGAAATTCTTCTCTTTTATGCAGAAATTAGATACTCACTTTAGCTAATCCGATCAGCAGTTAGCAATACATTATTAGTGTAGAGAAGTGTTTTGGATGTCACGCTGTTGCAACATAAATGAATTAACGCCGAAGTAGATTATTAAAATTAAGACTTCATTTTATCGATTATAATTGCGGTGTTTTTCCCGACTGTGAGTGAAATGTAAAACTTTACTTCCTATGATCCATATGACAGCTAGACTTTATATTGTACATTTTCTCATTTCTTGCATGTTAGATATCAACAAAATAAACATATGGAGCATCGTCTTGTAGACGCTTCAAATGTTGATTCATATCTTGGAACAATTGGTAACATTGTATATTTTTGCCGTTAGTCAACTCCAAGATTGCAATGAGGAATTTTGAAAAACATCCTTGATAAGGTTAGCCCATAGCTCGACTCATTTTCAAAAAAATTTTTTGAAACTGAATATTGTGCCTACATTTAACTCCGTTCCCGGGGCTATATTTGAACATATTACGAAATCGACTAATTGGAAAATTCAAATTTATTGAAATAGGGGAGTTATGGACTAACCTTATCAAAGACGTTTTTTGTAAATTTCTCATAGCAACCTTGGTCAACTCTAAGCACTGCAATATGTGTGCAGTATGACAATTTGCTAAAACTAAGAAGTTTTACGATGATTGAATTTAAGGATTGATTGAAAATAGTAGAAAGAACAAGTTGGAATAAATTGGTTCTATGTCTTACATTCAACAATTTTTAACATAAAATCTAAGAACTCTCTAGATACTCCTACCAACCTACAACTCAGAATGAAGAACTATTTGTTGATTTATATAAAAAATCAAAGAACAGTAAAGGTGAAATGTTGAGAATTTAAAAATATTTAATTTCTTAACTATTTTAGTTAAGAGAAAACTCCATAAACGTTGAATTAAATTTTTAATTTAATTCAACGTTTATGGAGTTTTCTCTTTTAATTGATGGAGGGTTCACCATAACCAGACCACACTGTAAAAAACAACAAAGTCGACCAGAGTTGTAAATTTTCGGTAACCTGATATAGCTTAGCAATCTAATTCACTCGGAACTGACAAAATTATGCAGGATATGTCGACAAATAGTTGTCAGGAAAGGCTATCATCATGCTACTTGCCTATATCCAGTGAAAATTATCAGATTAATTTGCAATGAACCTGCTTTCACTGCAAGACATACAGTGGTCCACAGGCTTTTAAGGACGCTGGAAGCTACTTTTGTTCCATGCACTTTGCTGGGGAAGGAGTGTTCTTAAAATTGTGTGCCGTATACCTTCTAAACAAGGATGCGGAAATGGAGAGAAGATATGCGGGAATGGACGGAAGAGATGCGGAAATGGACTGAAGACATGCGGGAATGGATAAGAGGGATGATGGATAGTGCAGAAGGAATTCGGGAATGGACGGGAGGGGTGCGGAAGAAATGCAGAAATGGAGGGGAGACATGAGGGATGGTACGGAAATGGAGAGGAGACATGCAGGATAGTGCAACAATGGACGGGAGGGAAGCGGGATAGTGCGGGAATGAACCGGAGGAACGCGGGAAGCAATGGTAAACAACCAAATCACAAAATTATTTTTAATTTGCAAAGTTATTTTAAAATCACAAAATTAATTTGCAAAGTTATTTTCGTCGATTTGCCTACAAATGCACGTTGTTTATTAGATATATACGATAACAATTCACTCGATGAGGCCATGATAGGGTATGAGTCCTATCGCATGGCTGCCCATCATCAGCCATTTAGATTCTATATGACCTTATGAAATTTTCACAATTAGGCGCCTAGAGCCTTATCGCTGACCCCTAGCGGCCCCTCCAGGGAACACTACAATCGCAAATACGATTCTTAGCAAACTCAGAAAATTTGAAAATGACGACGTCGATTTTGTTATGTAAAATTTCCCAAAAACTGACTACTAAGACAAATGTCCTATCTCATGGTACCGCTGTGACCAAAGCGAAAGAATAAAAATTTAATATATTCATTTTTACGCTAGGAAACTGCATGAGTCAGCTGCAAGTAGTAAACTTTTTTGCTCTTTGGCTTTGGTCATTGCGGTACATGCCGAGATATGCACAATCGTGATACACTCCATATCACTTGCGAAGAGGCCGATTTGGGGGCCATGACTAAAATGCTTACCAACAACATGCTGCCCGAGAAAAGGCTGACCAAGTTATAAATAAGGCATAACATTGGTCAGCATTTTATGTCAGCTTTTTGTCAGTATTTTAGTCATGACCCTCAAAATCGGCCTCTTCGCAATTGATATGGAGTGTAGGTTTTTTATTTCCGGTTGCTAAATTTAATCAAAGATAATATAATTAAAATTAGATATAGAGATTATTGAAATTATTGAAAGAAAGATAAATAAGTTAAGGTGAGTCATCAAGTGAAAGATTGGCGATTGTACATTCTGATAATCGTTTTCGCAGTTATTAATTTCTAGTGTTTTTTGGTAATATTTAATTTTTCTAAGTCTTGGGATATAAAATTACTCGGCCTTGTTGATAGTGTGAAAGCTAACGCCAATTAAACAAACATAAATATATAAAGTCACAATTTACTTGTAGTAATGCCTTTACTGTGGCAAAAAGAGTAAGTAATACAGGATCAAGAAGATTTTTATTAACATTTTGCAGAACTTTTGAAATTTTTTTGCTTCTCCAGCAATAACAACCGCCATGATAATTCAGTTTACAAAAACTTCCCTCAAATTAAAATTTGTCGGAACAATATTTCATATAAAATATAACTGTTACACTTTACTCCCACTAACAACTAGCATTTGCATTATAGCTTTTGCGTTCGATCCTTTTGCTCTAGTTTGTATTTCGTAACCATCATTTCATGTTCAATGCTTTTGCACTCTCTCAACTTTCGTTGGTGGTCTAATCGAATTTTGTAAATTTGTTGAAATTCATGCGAAGAAAACCTTTTTAGTAGAATTTAAAAAATCTGGAGTCACAAATACGTAACCAAAGGATCGAGACAATCATTTTCCAACACATACATAACATGGTTGCTACCCAAGAGTATTATCATCAACTGTGTCATGTGCTTTCGGATTGCCTATTTAAAAATTAGGTGTCCTTGTATTCATCCAATTTACATTATTGTGTGGGAGTACAAACATTTCAAATGAGTAATAGTGGACAAGTTAAGTGCAAAGATGTTGACTATGTATGAGTAATTAGACATTCGTGTATTTGATTAAAATTGCCGATTCATCTTTTAGTCTTTGGAGAGAATACAAAAAAATTAGTTGCTGAAATCACTAAAACGAAAGATGAATCAATCAACACATCACTAAAATAGAATAGCACCATTATCCTCTGATGCTCAATCGTTAAGTCGAAAGTGTGCGTTCGTTAACTAACCGCATAGAAATGTCCAGAAATGTAAGCTTATCTAAACTGTTTTAGACTTGGGAATGACAGTAAGTCCAGAATGTAGTAGGCAAGCAATTAATTGATAATTAAGAGCTCGTAATTTGAAATATAATTCAAGTTCTCTAGCGTAAAGTTGGTTCACGTAAAAGATCACAATCATTCTGAAGGCTATAATTATACAACAACATGTCGACGGAATTTACACCTCATGCTTTATACGTAGTATTATTTAAAAGAGCAGAATATCTTACTCATAATAAGAGTGACAATGCGTTGAACCCCTTCTCGTGGTTAGTGCTTGTAGCTCGTCCATCCGAATGAGTTACATTAGACTTGCATGATTTAGGAATTTGAAACGTTATGCTTAAAAATTAAGTGGACAGGACGGTTGAAAGAGCAATTGAGGGGTGGGGAGTGCGGTTGGGAGTTAAGGGGTGCTATTGGGTAGTAAGGGAAGTGGTGGATTGTAGAGGCATCGGTTGGGAGGTAAGGAAGGCTGTTGGGCAGTAAGGAGGACGGTGGGTATTAAGGATTGCGGTGAGCGATAGGAAGATCATTAGGGGTAGGGAAGGCGGTGGATAGTAGTGTATTAGGGAAGGCACTGGGCAGTAACCATTGTAATTGTCGAAAAAACATGTAAACGTTCATTGCGCGCGTTTTATGCCTACAGCGAATGTCAACATCCATTGGGCATGCACAATGCGCGCGTCTAATGATCCATTTATTACTTCTCGATATATTTGTTCTTTTGTAATGATTAAAATCCCATAAGGTAAAATTCGAGGCTCGGGGAATCTAGGTCAGACTTGACGAATATACCTTAACAAATTTTTAGTGCAAGAACGATATATTAGTGAAAACACCACCTCGATCCGTCGATACGTTGTTTAGCTACCAATGACGGCATCAGTAGTTCCCGCTTTTTGGATATTTTTTTCATTCCCGCCTTCCTTGTATTGAATATTTTATCTGCTGGTAGCGTAAAAACGCAATTAGTTGCACCACGCAACTGTTCAAAATCATTGTCCTGTATAATTTTTACCAAAGGTACTCCATGAGGATTTGGGTAAGTGATACGTCAATCGATCGGAAATATAATATATAGATTACAAATGCGTTCGTTGTTGGCGCTCAGCTCAAATTTTGCTGTCATTTTTTTGTCATTTTTACAAATAAATGATGTCGAAATGATTCTTTGAAATTTGTCCATGGGATGAGGTTTCTCATTCAGAAATGATCCAGATTACTAGTTAAATTTCCATTGTTGACGGTGAAGTCAAATTTTGCAAACCAAATTAGACAATTTTTTTTTGGTTGGATTAATCTGTTGATAGTTGTAGCAAAGAAGCAGAAATTCACATCGTGTTGTAGAACCAACAATAGAATGCCATGCCTAGTTCATGAGTGGCTGAGCTGTTACTAATTATTGCTGTTAACCTAAACAGTTTAGCTGACCAAATTGTACGTACAATTTGAGAAAGTGTATGGCTAAGGTCAATTAAAGGTTGTCCGAAAAGTAGAGGCACAGCCTAGGTTGCTATACAAGGCAGCAACCTTGGGCACAGCTTTGAGGAATTAATACAGGAAGCACAGGATTAATACATTAAATCAATTTTTTTCAGCCTGGTACCCTTTGATAGTGAATTAAAATTGTTTTATGCATTTTGAAATGTTTTTCGAAAATTTTACTTCACTGCCCCAATGGTTTTCAGACTTGTATTCTACGTGAAATTTGTTACGGATTGAAATACCGCCTAACCAAATTTTATTTGCTTCGGGATTTTTTGCGAAAATGTAAAAATTTCAGTGTGATACGTAGAATTTTTGAAAATTCTGATTTGAATGTAAACAACGGAAACCATATTCTTAATGGAGACAAGGTTTCGGAACGATTGACGTATCACTTAGCCAAAACCTCCAGAAGTACATTTGCTTATAATTATACAAATATTGAATTTGAACAGTAGCATGGTGCAACTAGTTACGTTTTTACGGTACCAGCAAATAAAATATTCGAGCCAAAGAAAGCGGGAGTAAATAAAAATATTCAAAAAGCGGGAACTATTTATGCCGTCATCGGTAGAGCACCGGCGGGCAGACGAACGGATAGAAGAGATCCATAATGTGTTTTCAACACATAGTAAGGTTACAATTACATTTACCTGAATCTTTGTTAGCCTAAACGACACGTGAAAATGATTCAGGCTTAAATCTGCCAACAATGTACGCCCCAATCGAAGGAATCCGGATTTGTACTATAAAATACATTATGAATCTAATATTTTTTTTTGGGTCAATTTGCATTTAAAAAAAATTATAAAAATGCGGAACAGACAATTGCTTTTTTTTATTCACAGCGTAAATTTCTGTTTGCGGAATTGTCCATCCCTTCGTCAAATTATGACTTGTGACTACCTAGGGGAATGATTTTTACAATTATTAATAAAACAGAAGTACAATTTCTTAAAATGATAAGAATTTCAAGACAACAAAAAACTTGAAGTTAAGTTTTATTATATCTTGGGACAATCCACTGATTATCATACAAATAGTGTCATCGTTAAACTTTCATACATTTCAAATTATAATATACGTATTTAGATGCTTTTCTGCAAAAGTAACAGCAAATATTTCTTATCTTCATGCTTCTCCATATTTATAAATTTTAATTGAACAAATGGAGCATTGGTTTGGAATACTAAAGCAAATTCATTTGAACAAACCTGGAGGAAAATTGATGCGCTTCCTGGAAAAGAAATAGTATCCAAGAATTGCCACCAGACAACTATATAAAATCAAACTGAACATTTTGAATGATTCAAAACTTAATTTTGACTTTAGAGTTCAAGAATACTGATAACACTGAATGAGAAGTCAACTTGGAACCAGTTTATACAAATGCCCTAATTTTTTATGCAATTCACAGAAACCTTGTACAGAAACTGAAAAATATAAAATTACCAGTCATGTGCTTAACGACTACCACACACGTCAGCTGTATACACATGACTTAAGATGTGTCTGAATTACTTACTATTTTTCTTAACGAATACGTCTTTGGTAACACTCTCAAACCCGATGCCAGCGACCCTGATGTGAAATATGACATTATTTTCCCCACGTGCCTTGCTAAACTTTTCGAATTAGTATTCAAACAACGTAATTTTGTCCCGTTTCGTAGTCTGTTTTTGATGAAACTGGAGCTCCCGTTTTGTTTCATCTTGTTTCATTTGAAAGAAAGATATGATCATACGGCAATAGTTTTTAATTCTACTTATTTTGATAAAACACAAAATGATCGATTCTTATTAACTTTCTCACGATATGGAGTCGTTGTTCTACGTAATATGCACCAAAGCAGTACATATTTCCAATAGAAAACTGAACAATTAGATGGACCAATTGGTTGTGGTAATTTAGACTAAATTACCACATCAATTGAAATTTTGCTCAAACCATCATAGGTTTTTATCAGATTTTACTAAATGATCGTTATAATGTTTTCATTTTTTCGCTATACTCGAACCGACGAAGTAACGGGATATGAGGGATGAGTAGATTTGGGAAGTATGATGTGGTTGGCTCCATCAAAAAAATTCTTAATTAGACAGAATTGCGAGGTTGACCATGTTATCACCACTAAGATTTTTGAGGATTGATTTAGAAACTGGGGGTAAGTGGCAGCCTTCCATGGTAACTTTCCATAGTAACCTTTAAGGGTACTGTAAACGCAAAGAGATACTTGCGTTTCTCCAATATGAAGATTAATAAATAAATAATAATAAAATAATAAATAATCAAAAGAACCGAAAATATAATAACTTAACGTAAAACTAAAAAGAAACTAGAGAGATAACCATAGGAATTTTCCATGAGAGGCTACCATCTGCCATCTGTGCCTATATTATTCGAATTTTGAAAAACCTAAAATACGTTCTTAAGCGATACTTCTTGTGCTTTCTAGCACTCTTCGCTGTGTAAGCTGCCAAAGCATTGGAAATTGCCAATTTCTCTAGGCCAATTTTCTTAATTTGGGTTATTTTTGCAGCAATTACACCACCAAACTGATCGTGTAAGTTATCAATTAAAGGCAACAAATACTTCATAACATTAAGAAGAATTTTGTCTCATTCTACATCAGATTCGCTAATTAATTTGTGGTTATTGTGGGAGTTCTGTATCGTCCAGGTGTGTAGATGTAAGGAGACTCGTAATCTTACAGTAGCCAAGCGAGGCTCTGATACCCAGAGTCAATAAGTATGAGTTATAAACTCTCCTGTGAAATAAGTAGAACCATGGTCTAGTGTAGAAATACACTGGCTATTCTACTTTTTGATTCATTCCTCACATGATTTGAGAAAAAAAAATTATAATCTTGCAGTCTCAAATTATAAAGTTCGGGACCGAAGTGCATTGGTCTAATCACGTGGTTCATAAATCTCGCGGCGGGCCCGCTTGCGGTTCTCGGCTATTTTGTTAGACAATACAGTGCGGAGCATTAAAAAAATTCGCTTAGGTCGAGAGATTTCTATTTCCTATAACAATCCACAATTAACCAAAGCCCAATATCGTGGTCATAATTTTACTTAATAATCTCATGTGTTATTTGCTAACTGAATATAAAAATTAGTAAATACAATTAATAATTGTTTATTACACTATTTATTTAAAAGCTACCACGACTAAATAGTTAACTGTCATTGCCGTTGAAGAGATTTTGGAAAATACTTCAAAGTGAAAGAAAATTACAAATAACTAAACATTTACGGTTCGAATGTATTGTCTTATCCAGTTTTAATTTACAGCTCAAAATGTTGTGTCCTGATTAGTCCCAGACAGACTATTCGATATTTCATAACTCCATTCGTTCTTCGAAACAGTATTCTGAAGTCGAAAAAATTTATTCAAGATCGGCTTTATCAAAAATCATTAGTCCATATGCTTTGTGATTTATTTCATATTTCATACGGGCTAGGAACATTTTCTATAACTCTTTACGGTAATGGTTTCGAATTATTCGTTTTTCTAATTGCAAAGTTTGCAAATAGAATTTTGTAGCAGAGCAGTGGGCCCCAGTAGTTTTGTAAAAAAAACATTGTATTTAAGGTGAATATAATAGCTTTAATCTCGATGCGTTCTATACACTTCAATGTATTTCAAAGAAATAATGTGTTTAGTAGGTTTGTATGTGTTTGGCTTAAGTCGATCCTGTTTCACATTAACTGTCTAGATATAGCTTTTCAAATTGCAATCATGCGGTTAATCCATTTCGCGTCCATGTTAAAAATTAACGTAGATATACATGTGAAGCTAACTTAATCTTAAATAAAATTAACTTTTGATTACAAATGCAGTGCGCGAATTAAGTAATGAAGCTACTGTATTTGAAATTTGAAATGGAAAAATTTAAGGTTAAAGTGACTAGACACCACTGCACACTTCTATGTGTCAGTTGTGAAACAAAAAGTAATCCCTAGGACCATACATATTCCCTGGCGATTAGAGAAATTTCTCAACTCCCCGGCATTTTTACGGCATTTCATTAAAAATTTTGATTGTCCGAAACCCAAAACTTTGACAAGAGTAGTGTTTAAGATTATTACACCGTACTCTTAGACGATTCCGACCGCAAAGGTTCAGTCATAGTGATTATAACATATTAAGAACCCCTAATAGTAGTAATATATTCAATAATAGAATTGACAGTTGTTTTCATGAACTAAGTTTTGCTATTTTTGAAAGAATTGTTCAAATTACTTTAATACAATTCATCATTCAATTCTAAAACAAATTGAACCACTTGAGCACACGACTTGTTGAGATTAATTGCACAAAGACAAATTCCTTTGCCTTTAGCAGAAACTGGACGTTCTCGTCACATCTTCATCGTAAACGTGCCGTTTCATTATCACCCGACTTCTAACAGGTTCTCTTAAGTTCATATTCTGTGAAATTGTCAGGGATGTCTGTCGGCTCCAGGATCCTGCCGGCAAAATATGTGGCAAGGGGTTTTGGCTGAAGCTCAACTCAGGTGGTTTCACCAACTTATTCTGGTCTACCTAATGACATGCCAAGCTAAGAACATAGACAGCGAAATAGCTGAAAGCTTAAATATTTGTTATGGTTAAATTCCAATATAAGACAAACAAAAATAGTATGGAGTCTCAAAATGTTTAATTTAGAAGCATGGTGCTGCATGTCGATGTCGGAGGGTACATCTTGATTGACAATTTTGAAACGGCAGTATAGTGGGCGAGTTTATTCCAATAATATCTTTATTTTATGCCTGGTTTAAAAGGAAGCACACTGGCTAAAAGTCCAGTGCACAATCCAGCGGATATCAAAATTTAGAATACTTTTTTTTAGGTGTCAAGTGGAGATCGCATCCATGCTCTGATTCGGGGCTATGGTGCATTCCAAGAGGGTATGAGCAGAAGCATGGGAACTCCTACGGTAGATGGCGAAGCAGCAGCTATGCAAGTTGCTTTGGCAGATGGTCACGTTTGTGCAGAAGACATCCAGTTGGTGGAGGCACATGGGACTGGGACAGCCGTGGGCGACCCAATCGAAGTAAGCGCCATCTTTCAAACATTTGCAGCTCCAAACAGGAACAGACCTCTCATTATCACAAGTGGCAAGGCCAATATTGGACACACAGAGTCTGTTGCAGGCATCGCTGATATAATAAAAACTATTCTCAGCTTCAGGGAGAAAATGATTCCAGCTCAAATTTCTATGAAAACGCTCAACCCCGAGATTGATCTTCAAAGTATTCCTGCTCTCATTCCAACTAATCTCATGGTATGGGAAACCGATAATGCCAGGTTGGCTTGTGTCAACTCCTTCGGAATTACTGGTACAAACACGAGTATCATTCTACAGGAGCCACCACCGGAAAGGCCAATCTTAAAAGACACATGTGTTCCTTATTCCAATCACTTGCTTCTTCTTTCCGCTCATACAGAGAAAGCACTTGAGGAACATTTGGCTCAATATTGCAACTATTTAGTAAAAAATCCCCACCAGAATTTAAGTGATGTAGCATTTACTGCCGCTACAGGGAGAGGAAACTTCGTTTACCGGGCAGCCATAACATGTAACACATTCACAGAAGGCATCTCATCGATTCAAAAAAAGACATATGAAACCGGGGTCGCAGATACAGGTCGTGACGACCTTTGCTTCCTCTTTACAGGCCAAGGGTCGCAATATTTTGGCATGGGTAGATCTCTTTGCGACAATTTCCCAGTGTTTCAGCAAAATCTAGACATTTGTGACCAAATTTTGAACTCACTCTTCGGACTTAAAATCAAAGAAGATTTATGGGGTGAAGATGAAACGAAAATCCATGAGAGTCTTTGCAGTCAAAGTTGTATTTTTATCATAGAGTATTGTCTTGTGAAACTGTTAGAGTCGTGGGGCATACGGCCAACTTGTGTGCTTGGGCATAGTCTTGGAGAATTCCGATGGTCCTCAAAGGGGAGGTTCCGTGTAGCTTTAACAAGTATTTCTACTTCCTGTACGCACCGACGCTAATCTTCAAAGACTCATATACACGGTAATAGGCTGTCCATTCTTTGGAAATGCATTCAAGATTTTCTTAGTGAAAGATATTATAATCTTTATAACTATAATTAGTATCGACGTATGACACGTTTGTTTAGTTTAACTGAGGTAAAAGAGCCATAAGTTTTGCATACTAAATGTATTGAGCGGCATATCTTTTGGAAATCAAGAGACCGCCTGTGCTTATAATCAGAGGAAAATATTAGTGAAATGCAGCAGAATAGAGTGCTGTGGTAAAAACTGCCCAATAATTAGCCACGGTTGGGTTATTATCAGTTTACTTGAAGATTACAAGTCGACGTCATTGTGCAGAAATAGCATTTTTTCTGCTCAAGGCCGAAAAAGTCAAAATACATACTGGTTTATCGTGCTCTTCAAACAAACTTGACACAGGTTAAATGAATAGCTTTATCGAGTTTACAGTTTGCTGCAATCAATTCCAAACTAATTAAACATCTTGTATCATATTTGTTTTTTGGAGCAACTGCCTTTGATGGTTCCAAATACCCAATTTTCGTAAAATGCTACGGAAGCAAATTTATTTATTGGTTTTAGCTATATAATACTTGTTTTTATAATTTTTGCTGTCGCTATGCCAATTTTCTAATCTTCGACCCTTAATTTGAGACCTACAGTCTATAACACAAAAATAATTGTGGTAGTTGAAATTAGAAATATGCTTAAAATACCATATTTTTAGTTAAAATCGATCATCGGCCAGTCTCCGTGGATTATAAAAGGGATTTTTATAATCTCCGTGGATTATCACTTTACTTGATTTCCCCGACAAAATTAGTAAATTATAAATTAAATTAATATGTAAATTAGACTCAATTTAGTCATATTCATCGTCCTAGCGCAAAATACAAAGATTGTTCGTCCCATTTTAAGACAATGGACCTGTAAGCTTTTTTTGAATGCAACAGATAATGAAGGATAGTCCATAATTTGAGGTCAAATAACGTGGTATATAAAGGCCGCCATTCCAATCTTGTAGAATATTGTTTGTTTGCAAAAACATGCATTTTTACGCGCTCAGCAACGTTTACGTTCATGACGATTTGGCCGTTAGCTTAACCTGTGCGATTAATAAGCGAAACATACGGTTTTCAGAAGGACTTGTAGAAGTAGGGTGCGAGTTGGCAAAGAAATAGATGATACGGTGTTGAGCAATGTAAAAATCTTATTGATTTCGTTTTCACTACTACAACTCCTCCTCAAACGTTTACTTAAAATCTTGCCTTTGTTGTCTTTTTGGGAAAAGATCATTTTTTCTACACAAATAATAAAATTGTATAATATCTGGAGTCCGCGGGTAAGTACCACATCCCCAACAACCTAGTGCCACGTACACATTTCTGCTAGTTTGCTCAGAACCGTCAAAATTATACATCAATGTATAAAAATTCTCAAATTGTTTTGCTTTGATTCTGACTCACTCAAACCAAAGAGTCAAGGAGTAGACTCAGTAAGTTGGCGTACCCGACTCAGCAGCTGCTAATGCTAAGTACATGGAGACTTTGTATTCAGAGTTTACTCAGCAGTCAAAATCTAACTATGACTCACATGTTTTTAAGGAGTGAAATTTTGTCACTCGTTCTGATTCTGATAATAAGAACCTATGAAGTCGACTCAGTGAGTCGCTGACTTTGACTCTTGGGTAAAAGTGAGTCATGCCATACTTTAAAAACAACCGATGAACTACGTGTCTTGAGATGAAATAGAAGGCAAAAATACGATAAAAAATTTGAAAAGAGAACCGTTGGGTTCGACCCTTCTGTAATTTTAAACTACTTATCTTTTGCTTTACCTGTATCCAATCTACCTCCTGCTTCCCATTCTAGACATAAAACTGTAAGTTTGGCTAACAAATATTTAGTTTTGGATATGAACCAGTGCGAGCTTTCGACAGACTTTACACATTAGTCATTTTTTCATATAAGTTTGTCCCTCTGGATGGCAAATGGTGTTAAATTCCTCATTTGTATGAATGAAGAGTGAACAACACAATTGTCTACTCTTTTAGTTGAAGTCCCCATATGGGGGAAGTTTATTTGGTAACTGTTTTGCTCTTGGAGTTAGATAGTAATTAGCTGCAGGGGAAACCATCTATATAGTTTTAGACTAGTCAAAATATATTAATAATTCGTTGGGCATGTCAATATCCTAAAATTTTGATGTCGAACTCCATCTAGCACTTAGCATTGTTCAAGTATAATTAGATTATGAATCTAATAGATTTGATAGAATTTAGTAATAGGAATGAGTGATTCTTAATTTCAATTTTTAATTTATATCTTTGTTTTTAATTCCTAGGTCAGAATGTATTCGGTGGGGATTTATTTTGAATAATATACTGGGCCTTCTCGGTTATATTTGTCTCTACGCTCTTTTGTTTCAATTTTGTATTGTCGAGAAATTCCAGTTCTTCGGTATCCAGAAATGGTCTGTTGCAGAGACTCTGCATGTTTTCTTTAGACTCATGCTTCCAGCTGGTAATTTATAATTTCTTATATAATAGTTATATCTTGATATATGCTGTTCCGTAATTAGTCTGATTTTTAGGTATGTTTTACTTCACGCTATTTTTTGTCTTATTACACACATCTCTCAATATTTCTGCTGAGTTGCTACAGTTCGGAAATAGGCATTTCTACAATGTAAGGATGAGATACACGGATAACTTATCTTTAGTTTCCCTAAAGCAACATGATATACTTTTTGCTTGTTTCTGTATATCATAGTGGAAATATGGATTCAATGAACGCCTTCCCTAAATTGCTTGTATCCCTGTACAATTTACCAAATTTTTCGGTCCCTATTAATTCGGCTTATCCGAGATAAACTGTAAATTTTGTTGAAAGTCGGTTAATCTTCTACAAAAACGATGAAAACTTTAGGAACAAGTGAAACCTTTATCCATTGAATTCTGTCGATTAAATTTGCGTCAAACAATAAGTGACAAGTTAGCTAGTTGCCATCAGCCAAAAAAAAAGTTTTCATTAAAAATAATCAAAACCGTATAAAATGAATAACTTAATTAATGACGGGGGTTCGCCTAAACTTACCTTGTTATATGGATTGGCCATGGTTAAATGGATTTCTCGAATGATAATTGTGACAGCTTTAAACTTTCAGAGAGCTTCAGAATAAATAATGTGAAAATTGACGATTTCTTGTTTTAATTGGTCCAATTGCTTATCGAAACATGTCTGATGCTAGAAACAAAATTTCAGTGGGATTTAGGCTGCTGTTGTTGATGTTCTCCGGATTTCTTCCCTTCAGTAATCTTGTTTAACTTTACAAATACCGCGAAATATTTGGGAAATTTTGCAGATTTAGGCTTAAAAAGAACATGAGCAACCGTTGTCTCAATTTGATCAAAAATATCTCCAACTTCACGACCAAAAATCATCGAGGAATTTTTCCCGCCCCTCAATTCATTCCACCATATTTCTACCGTAACTAAGTTTAAAAGCTCCTAAACTGAATTTTTTTGACGACAAGATGTAAGAGAAACTAAAGACATTAATTTCTCTGTCTAGGGTGACTAAAACAACACTAAAGATAAGCCATTCTGTGTAGAAAAGTTTTTTGTATTGTACCAATTGCAACTTCATATTTGCAACACATTCGCTTTCAGAAATGGTGGCTCAGCAAGACCTTTGCAGCATACTACAATGATTCCAACATTCCTGTCTACGGATTTTTGCAAACTTACGTTGTTCAGGTTAGATTTAAATACAGACAAAAATAAAATTAATGCAATTCCAGTTGGTAGTCCACAAGGAATAAAACCGAAATGTAATTCATGATTTTAGACTAGCCATTACCATTACCATTAGCCATTCCATTAAGTCCATTACCCCAGAGACAGATTTTGCAAAAGTGAGTAAGACGTTAACGTAAGACGTAGGGTAACGGGAGGTACGTTAGCGTAAACGTAGCTCCCGTTACCCTACGTCTTACGTTAACGTCTTACTCACTTTTGCAAAATCTGTCTAATAAAATGAATTTAAATCTTGTTCATAAAATATAATGTAATTGAAAAATGTTAATCCTCATCGTGATACAGAGGCTGCTTATTTGCTAAATGTTGATTAGTACTTTACAGCAATAACTAATTATTACCAACTGCCAAATAACCTAAAGTGCAAGTAAAATGAACAAATCTTATTGAGTCTAAAATTTTACCGATGGATTCTCCTGCAAAAGTTTTAAAGGCAAGAATCGGTAAAATACCATTTATAAGAATTGTTTCTGTGTTTCCAGGATCTCGGAAAATTGGAAATTCGTTCAAAGTACGTCCATGCAACGACTGTATTCCTTCTCTCCGCGACTGTCCACGAGTACATACTGGCATTCAGTTTTGGATTCTTCTTACCAGTGCTTATGTTCTTGTTTCTAACTTTTGGAGGTATGTAATGNTTCAGTTTTGGATTCTTCTTACCAGTGCTTATGTTCTTGTTTCTAACTTTTGGAGGTATGTAATGATGCATGTATAATTACATCAAGCAAAAAATAAATCAAACTTCATTTAGCCGCATCATTGGTGACATTCATATAGATTAGAGATAGTAGGGTGGCCTCGACGCCTCTCAGATCACGAAAGTGACCGACTAAGCGAATCACAAGAAAATCTTTTGTGCGAAAAGTTAATTTTGACAGCGCTTGGCGGTCTTCCATCCTTGTAAAGCGCAGTTTTGGAAATGTTTAGTGATGTCAATTTCCAATATAAAACGTGAGTGATTTCCAAATTCCTCATGCAGTAGGAGCTAAATGCTATGCCGAATATATCTCTGAAGAGTTCTAATTATTTAGTTTACTTTCATTAAAAGTGGGCCCAGAAAAGATTGACAAATTTCAGTTGAAAAAGGTTGGCTCAAAGTGTTTTGTTTACAGCTGTTGTCTGTTGCATCCAATGACAACAATTCTTCCCTCCTCAGAATGCGCGGATGGGAAATTAACTGCTGCTTTCTGCTTCTTATCTTATGAAAAAGTTTACTCGTATGAATCACTACGAAAAAGGTTTAAAATAGCAATTAATTTGTGATGTTCTGCTTGTCAACATGGAAAGCAAGTAAAAGTTAAGACTAGAAATATTAAGGTAATAAAAAAATACTTTCGAAACTAAAAGTTAAAAGGGTAGGTTGTATTAGTTTGATGTCAACTTGTACCCTAGTGTATCGCTTGTGCTGATTTTTCTAAACTATAAGTCATCTTCCAAACACAAGTTAAGGACGATACAGTTTTTCACTTTTGGTACATGTGAAAGTGTCAATTTATAAATAATGCTTAGAGCCACTGCATTATACAATGAAGCATGATAATGTCTGGCAGAGAAAGGAGGGTGGTTCTTTCACTTCGTTGCGGCGCTTATCCAAAGAACCCTTTTCCACCAGTATGATGCGCAGGTTACCAACGGCTGTCGGTATTAACTTTATTAGGTTACCCAATGCGCTGCTACAGTTATAAATTTAACATTCCTTGGCTATTCATTACCAGTTCTTCGATAACAATCTAAATGTCTAAAATGTGGAATTAAAAGTGTAATCTTATATGTGAATGAAAATCAAAATATAATAGACGAAATAGGTGTAAGCATGGCGCTCAACTTTAATTTCAATTTTAAAGTTTTCCGTTTTCCACTTCAAATGAAAGAACCACCCTCCTTTCTCTNGGCGCTCAACTTTAATTTCAATTTTAAAGTTTTCCGTTTTCCACTTCAAATGAAAGAACCACCCTCCTTTCTCTGCCAGACATTATCATACTCCACTGTATACCGTAACAGCGATTGGAGCTAGTGAACATCTAGTATCATTATACCCATGAAAGAATAAATGAAATTATGGATTACTACCATTATCTCTGAAAAGCATTAAAGCATCCAATGATTAAATGTCTGCGTGAAGAACACAAAAATAAAAGACACGAGGTTGCAGAGAGAGTTATGCCAATTGAAGAGAACAACGAACTCATTATAAAAACAATAATCTGAGATAAAGCAAATGTGTTTCTCAATCATAAGCTCAACCGGCGGAACTTTCGATATTGGGGCAATGGAATTTCAAACTAGTTTGAGGGAGAAAACTCAAGGTTATCTGCAGAAGACAACATTGATTCCAGGATNTCAAGGTTATCTGCAGAAGACAACATTGATTCCAGGATTTTGGGAAATATTCATAGGTCACTACTTTTCGATAACATAACTAGGAAAAACTACTTAAGTATGGTTAGTGATTAGGTTTTTGGAAGAAGTGATAATTTCAACTGATCAACAACAAACATAACTTTGATAATATGTTCTTTCAACACGAAGGAGCCCGAGCTCATTTTTTAATGGCACAAAGTGGCTAGAAATTCATTATCTTGGAAAAGTCATTGGATGAGTAAAGGATATTCCTTGGTAACAAAAGTCACCGCATTTGACTCAATTTGATTGCTTCTTGTGCTGTTATATGCATTTTTCATTTTCAAAGAGCTAATGATCTTGATGGATTAAAATTTAAGATCAAAGATTTTTGCCGAAGTATTACACCTCAAATGCATAGAAATTTCAGACAAAATTTTGTCGACAGATATTGATATTGTGTGGCAACGGAAGGAGGTCATTTTGACTTATATTAAATAAACGGGAGAAAGTATACTTTCTTGCTTAATTCAACCCAAGTTTGTTTCATAAAAATGTTGGGAAATGTTCCGTTGGGAAGTGTTCACGATTTGGTTAGGCTCAAATCTCCATTTTCTACTTTGTATTTTGGTGTTTTGATTTATAACTTTGAAAAGGACACTAAAAGCTATCCTTATCCAGTGAAATTTTTTTTTTGGCCACTGTGTGTTATGCTTTGGACTTTTAATGACAAATTCACACCGAATTGACATACTTTTCATAGTTGAGTAAAGCCAATGGTCAAAAGTTATCATTAGCTTTCCTTTTGATTCGATTTTTTCCCGATCGCCAAGAGCATTATTTTGATTTTCTTAAACAAAGTTACTTTCGCAAGAAATTATCTTCCTCAAAGTAAACTATCAGCAAGTGAAAGTAATTCTAAATGACAACACGTAACGTTCCAAGATTTTAAGATTTGATGCTTTAAAGCTGTCTGAATTAGATTTATCTTCTATAATTTAAAATGAATTCATACAATTTTTTAAATTAGCGTTTGCCATTGCGAATTAGCAAATGAATTTCTAATCTCTTTCAAAAACCGAGCAACTTTGGAATGTATAATAGTTCCTTTCTACTTACAGCTACCTTTAGTTTCGTAGACAGACCGTGGAAAGGAGGAAACACATTCATATGGTGGTCTTGCATCACAGGATATACAATATTGCATTTTGCCTACGCTTCTGAATTCTTCGCAAGGTGTAACAACTGTGGCACTCCGCAACAGGTACACGCTTAGGTCTTAAAACTCACTATGCAATTGAGAAAACTGGTTCCACATACCCACAAACTCCTCTAATGAGAATTTTAAGTACTGAGTTTGAAAGGAATTAAATTGAGGGATCACCCCAGTGCATTTCTCTCCACGTGTTTTCCTAGAAATACCTTATACAGGGCCCACCAAATTAATCCGGTCCTTCTTTCTCCGCCTTTCACCAAAAACTTCTTGGGGCAGGGGATACACAATTAGTAAATAATGGAAGTGAATTTAATTTTATTATATCACTATATAATATCTGTTTCGATTGGATACCCTAATGCAAACCAATGGAGCAAAGTAGAGCGACAGAGAGAGGGGTTGGCAGGTTCTCTGCTGAATGCGGTGGAGTAGGCGCCAAGGGATTGTACCCCATTCCTCGACTTGGTTATTTCTTTCAATTAACCACCTCTCAGCATTACAGAATGGCGTTTGTTTACAAAAACATTCGAAATCAGTTTTGAAAACACATAATGCAAAGCAGTGCAACAGATGAAAGCAGAGAGGTAGAGAGAGAGAGGTTGGCAGGTTCTCTGAAGAGTGAGGTAGAGTAGATGCAAAGGGAACATACCACATTCTTCGACTTTGAATTTATTCTCTCAACTCTGGTGCTGTTATTAAATTTATTTTTGCTAAGGTATGTTTTCTCGAACATACGCTAACTTCATTCCCTCCAACTTTTGGATTTCGCGCTATTGATTTGCTGTCTCAATTTTTTTTGGCGATAGCGATACTATATTACGGCCCGGATTAATTTTTCGGGCCATGTATACTTTTCATCCTCTTTTTCCGCTTTCATTGTATGTCCGCCCATGCTACGTTGAAGTTTCCAATAAACATGTGCGCAAGGGCGCCAAATTAAACAATTTTCAAAAATCTTCCTTACTTTAGCAAGTCGAATCACAAAAATTTCTACTCATGCGATACCTTCGCTCTCAACCTCCTATTTATACATTTATACAGCTGCTCAAACCTTACTTCTAAGAAAGCCAAGAAAGAAATGAGAAGACAGTCTTTTAACAAATCATTTTCTTTGTTTCCTTATTATTTTTGTTGGTAATCAAGTTAAGTTAATTATTTTCAATCGAATTTTCAGCTTCAAGAGAAGTAAAATAACGGTTGAGCCAGGCCAGCTTTGTTGTGTGAATAATTATGTTAAGTCAACTAGTTCAAAATATCTCTAGTAATTACTTCCAACACTATGCNCTGAATGCGGTGGAGTAGGCGCCAAGGGATTGTACCCCATTCCTCGACTTGGTTATTTCTTTCAATTAACCACCTCTCAGCATTACAGAATGGCGTTTGTTTATAAAAACATTCGAAATCAGTTTTGAAAACACATAATGCAAAGCAGTGCAACAGATGAAAGCAGAGAGGTAGAGAGAGAGAGAGGTTGGCAGGTTCTCTGAAGAGTGAGGTAGAGTAGATGCAAAGGGAACATACTCCATTCTTCGACTTTGAATTTATTCTCTCAACTCTGGTGCTGTTATTAAATTTATTTTTGCTAAGGTATGTTTTCTCGAACATACGCTAACTTCATTCCCTCCAACTTTTGGATTTCGCGCTATTGATTTGCTGTCTCAATTTTTTTTGGCGATAGCGATACTATATTACGGCCCGGATTAATTTTTCGGGCCATGTATACTTTTCATCCTCTTTTTCCGCTTTCATTGTATGTCCGCCCATGCTACGTTGAAGTTTCCAATAAACATGTGCGCAAGGGCGCCAAATTAAACAATTTTCAAAAATCTTCCTTACTTTAGCAAGTCGAATCACAAAAATTTCTACTCATGCGATACCTTCGCTCTCAACCTCCCATTTATACATTTATACAGCTGCTCAAACCTTACTTCTAAGAAAGCCAAGCCCCATGAGAAGACAGTCTTTTAACTAATCATTTTCTTTGTTTCCTTATTATTTTTGTTGGTAATCAAGTTAAGTTAATAATTTTCAATCGAATTTTCAGCTTCAAGAGAAGTAAAATAATGGTTGAGCCAGGCTAGCTTTGTTGTGTGAATAATTATGTTAAGTCAACTAGTTCAAAATATCTCTAGTAATTACTTCCAACACTATGCTATAGCAGACAAAAATCATATGCCACTGCATCGGAAATCGACGTCATCTTTGTAGTGTAAATAAAGATAGATCATCTTGTAGTATTTCCAATATATGGTGAAGTTTAGCACATAGTGTAATTCCTTCACTGTTAGCTAACAGTGAATTGGACTAGTCCAATTATCAAACCAAATTTAACTAAATCCAAATTACTAATGTTTTCAGAATTTCTTCTGGGACTTTGTTACACCACGTTTGCTGAGTTGTGATGCTATAGAATGGGAAAAAGTCGAAGTGAACACAATTCCATTATCAACACACCTTACTGATATATAGAAATTGTTTCCAAAAATTGTATAGAGAACAGACAGATTAATATGGTTTTCTTAGATATTGGGACTATAAACTGAGAATTTAGAAAATTGTACTAATGAATCTAGCAATGCATCTAACAAGTTTGTCAAACGCTTGTAGAATTATGTTTCCAATAAATTCAAAATAGCAAATACAGCGGAGTTGGTTTATAATGAACTCCACGAGAGACAAGAAACTGCTTCACTGTCATCACACTTATTTCACACTTCACTGTAACCGAAACAGTTAATTTTACGATATCCTTTCCTTTATCGATTTCCTTTGATAGTTAGTGGAATACATTTTAAAACCAGATGAACTAATGAGTACTACGCAATCAAATAAATTAAAAAAAATTGTTTTAAGGAGAAATGTTTAAAATAGTAAAAGTATTTATGGGAAGTTTCTAAAGCTTATTTGATGATCCACGTGCGGATTCTTTAGCTACCTGAAGAAGACACTTCCTAATTACAACTTTCATTTATGTAATTTCATTTACAAAGTGCGACTTTGGAAAATCCTAAGAAGATTTGTTAAATTTGGGTGAATTGGTTCCAATGAAAATTTTGCAACAAAACGAAATAATTTTTTGATTTTATGGTGTTAACTTTGGGTTTAACTAACCAGCTTCTATCACAATTTAATTATCATCAGCACCTACTCTATATTCTTGTTTAAAAGTTCGGACAATATTCTATGCAGACCGGGCATTAATTCAGACCCGTTTGTATTATATTTATGTTTTTGCTAACTAATACTAAGGCAGGTTTTTAAATAAAGGGAAGGATTTTAGAAAAATTAATCTTGCCGCTACTTTCCCGGAATTCAACATTGCAAGAGGATATCTTTATGAATTTTTGAAAAAATTTTAACTTTACTTATTAGTGAAACCTGTCAAAATAGAAACCAAAGTGATAAAGATACTACAAGACTACCATGAAATAAAAAATTTCCCATGGAAAATAAATATTTTTTAAAAGAATTGTCAAAATTTTCAGCAACAATTTTAATATTTTTTTCAAAATTTTTAGAAAGACTTTTCCGTTTTTTAAAACAATTCCGCCATATGATGTATACTTTGGATCATTCTTTAATTCTTGCTAACTAACTTAGGTTAATTAATAAGTCTTATTCTTAATTTATTAAATAGGTCTTATTTGTCCTCCGATTAACAATATTTCATGAGGGTTAAACAAGTATTTTAAAGGATTTAAGGCGTAAGTGGTAAACGATGGACTGTATTCATTTGAAAAAATATTCAAACAAAACCTTTATATAGCTAAGACTGCCGGATTTTCTTCACTCACGCTTATGCAAATGCAGCAAATGCCAGTTACGCCAATAGAAACTACTCCATTAAAAGTGAATAAGTTCTGCGGAAAACTCACAATGAACTTTTCATTTCAAAATGACTATGATAACAATTATTTGCAATCACACTTTTAAGTTTTCAATATTTCAAACGAAGATAATTAACATTCACATTTGTGATTAAATNTTCAAAATTGGTCAAAATGACTATGATAACAATTATTTGCAATCACACTTTTAAGTTTTCAATATTTCAAACGAAGATAATTAACATTCACATTTGTGATTAAATTTATTTCCTATTTCACGTCAAGTGGTCATGATTGAGATAACAACTCTTCAAATTCTAAATCCGCATAAAATCGGCTATTTTTTAACAATAAATAAACCTCTTATTACAAAGTTTATTAAAAATATTTTTTTTCACAGGTCAGCATGTTTGCCACTAAAATTGGAACTTTCAAGTCAGAAAAACGACGGTTTTAAAAGAACTGCAAAGTTTTATACATTTATATACGTCCGGTTACTCACACTATTACTAATTCAGGGAGTAGGACTCATTTGATGCTTGATTCGATTTGATATTTTTGCAAAGTACTTGGCATGATTTGTCTTTTACGTGAAATAGCTTGCTTATTTCTATATTATTGCATACTCCGAACTATTCGTTTGCTTATCCTTCTGTTGGTTTCCTCAGAACAACTGACTGAAAGGCTACCGTGATTCAGACGAACGACCCGGTTCTTATATCGTCATCGTTTTAATTCATATGTAATACCCGGGCAATTCTTGTAAATTCGTAGAAAGAAATGTGAATTTTTATTTCCTTTTTTTTAAACTTAGAGTTGTCACTAAAAACTACCTTGCAGTATAAAATTTATAGATATGGAAAACGAGAAACTTTTTGTTTTCTGTTTACAAATCACGGANCGAATTTTTATTTCCTTTTTTTTAAACTTAGAGGTGTCACTAAAACTACCTTGCAGTATAAAATTTATAGATATGGAAAACGAGAAACTTTTTGTTTTCTGTTTACAAATCACGGNAAAACTACCTTGCAGTATAAAATTTATAGATATGGAAAACGAGAAACTTTTTGTTTTCTGTTTACAAATCACGGAATCCCCGAGTGAAGTGAACGTATAGTTTTCTTCCTTTAAAGCTATCTTAGAAATATAACTTAGAAACTGGCATCTTATAACCGGATAGAAAATGCAGCAAACAAAACAAAACACATGTATTCATATTTGTTTTTTGTCTTGTTTTCAAATCCATTTGGTGTTATATTTACGTGACCTACAACGAGCTATACTTTTAGTGCTAAATACAATGGGTCAATCCAAGGAACGAAATTGCGATTCAATTTAGGCAATATCACTTAGAATTTCATTGAAAAACTTATAATATTAAGCAGCCTACAACAAATAAGAAAATATCAATTTTTGTTCTCTAGTTTTCAGTGAAACGTAGTGTTTTTGATTTATCTTTTGTTATAGTAAAACAATTTTTGTTATACCTCACATAACTTGAAATGTTGCCATTCCACAAGTATATAAACTCAACTGCGAAAATAAGTTGTCTTCGAAAATATAAATTTCACAAATAAACAAAAATATTGTCTTAATAGTAGAAAAACACAAGTTGAGGAATTTCGGAGAAGAAACGGCCAAATCAAAATAGAAAATTTCGTTTTTTTTAAGACGAATCTATCAGGAGGGATGAAATAATAGCAAGTTTTTGTTAATAATTCTGAATTTATTGCTCTCTTTAATTTAAATCGAATTATTTTGGAGAAAGGTGACCACTATTCGATGAACAGTAGATTTCCTTAAATTGNGACGAATCTATCAGGAGGGATGAAATAATAGCAAGTTTTTGTTAATAATTCTGAATTTATTGCTCTCTTTAATGTAATCTCTTTAATTTAAATCGAATTATTTTGGAGAAAGGTGACCACTATTCGATGAACAGTAGATTTCCTTAAATTGACTTCTCTTTACAACCGACTTTTATAATTTTGAAATCTGAAATGTCCTTACTTCGTCGATGCAGCTGAATTAATACAACATATTTCTGGATATAACTATACATGTTTTCTGGCTAGAATTCAAATTGAATCTCTGCTACATTTAAATAGATCCGGAGGTTGTTTTGAAATAGTATATAATAATAGTAGCATTTACTGTATAAATTGTAGTTGAAAACTTGAGAGAACAGAAAAATGAGTCAAAGCGCTTGACTGATTTTCGAGTCATAAAAGTGGAGAACACTATAATTTTTTTTGAAACCATGAACCAGATCATAAATTGACTTTTGCATGTAATTTTAGGTTAATTCTACAACAAAAAATATTTTGTTTAATTTGATTGTTAACTTGGTTTGTTCCACTAGACAGAAAGTCTATGTAAAATGCTTTGACGTTTATAGTAAAAATCGTCTACTTGAGTCAATTCTTACTCAAACCGACACAATATTGCAATTTTATGCAAATTATAATGCAATTAAATTTTCTATTTAGCCTGAACACTATCACGGTGACAAATTTACAACAACATTGGTTGGCCCATCAAAAGTTAGCATTGTTTAAAGAACTTAATCCAAGAGGTCTATCTTGTAACAGAATCAATGTGACGGTTTAAAAATTTATTTATACACACATAAATTCAGGATTCCAAACAAAATACAATCACATTTTTATATCCACTTCACGTCTGGTATATAGACAATTGTTTGAATGAAACAGTGTCGCAGTGAATAAAGGATGGTCCATTGGATTAATATAGTTTCGTTTCATATATGTTAATTTTTTTATGAGTTTTTGAGCAACTTGGTATTCATAAATTTCTACTGTTTTTTATTTATCCAAGTCATTAAGATCTCTGGTGAAAAATATTTTGTAATAGAATAAGTAATTCAAGCAACTACCTTGGACCTTTTGACGTCGATATGAAGAGTCTTGAAAATTAAAAAATTTTGAAGCGGGAAACGTAATTTATTATTATTAATATATTATATTAATGGAACTGTTTTTAGTATAATACACCTAATATTTTAGGAACCAGTCCTTACAAATTTCCACAATCCTTTTGCATATTGGACACATCCAAGATTCAAACATATCACTAGTTTCAAATATTCATATTAATTGCTTTTGAGCACTGTCAACAATAATTTAATAAATCGTGTACTTGCAATACGGATTTTGAGCCGGATATTTTATCATAATTGGTGATAAAATTATTTAATATGAAGTGGTTTGCAGTGCTTGCCAATTAAGTACTGTTTTATATAAAAATGATTTGCAACCATGATTACAATTGTGTTCAGTTAACTCCTAACAACGGGTAAGTAAATACTTTTGTTCGCCCTCCTTAACTTGAAATATTATCATAGTTTTCAACAAGCAAAAAGCTATCAGGTATTTTTCAACTGAGTTGTGTAATAGTTTGATCAATATTTGAAATAATATGGATTGAATTAATATTAAAATTACTTCCATAATTAGTAACTCGTTGCAACTCGTTATCTATTGATTTTACATGCTGAAATATTAATAGTATTATTACTACTTTGTTAGTCTAAATGTGATGTGTGCTATTGCTAAACTTTTCATTTCATTCCCAATGATAGGAATACATCTCATAATTGATATAATTGGCTAATTTTTGTCAAATATGAAATGCTATAGCTAAATTATCTCAAACACTTAGTTACGTTTCAGAAAGTTTTGTCATTTATTTTGGATCCCATGTTTTTTTAAATTCGGAAATTAATTAATTAATAGAAATATAAAATGAGCCAAGCTGTGATGTGAGTCATTGTGCTTTGCATTTGCATTATTCATGAGATCACATTAAGAAATAATTTTGCGTTTTCAATTGGGTATTTCTTATTACACATGGAGTAGCATCATCAAATCGAAGTTATTATGAATTAGAGTGTTTAGATCTAGTTTCCGGGAATGAACGGCTCTCATTTTAATAAAAACCACAAACATGTTTCAATTGTTGATGTGTTTCGTCTTAACTAACTTAATTTACTATATAAGGAATTCGACAATAAACACCGTAATTTTGCATCGACTAAAGTCGAGCTTCTACACTTATAGAACCGGAGTCTTAAAATTGAATACGTTCGGATACAGTCTACGTTTGTGTTTGACTATTTTGTGTGGTCGTAAAATCCGTCTTGTAAAAGAAAGTATATTAAAAGTTCCCGGAGCGCACATTTATTTCTATTGAAGGTTGGTCAATAGAAATAATAATATTCAGCTTTGATAAATACTTTTTTAATTTTGCAGTTCAAAATGCAATCAATCACATTCACTGTTACTTTTCTTGTTATCTTCGGATTCGTTTCGGTGTCTCTTTTTCTGCCGTTGGAGGCCAAGGAAACCATCGGGGCTTACGTTAGACATGGTGCTACGTACAAAATTCTTTCTGCGAACAACCATAAGGTCAGGAGTTTATCACCAGGTCAAATGTTATAACTGTTTATAATATTCTGTAAACACTGTAACTAGGTGTTGGATGTAGAACATGGTGTACCATCTAATGGCAATCCAGTGATTGCATTTACATGGAAACAAAACAAAATTGAAAACCAGGCATGGGTTGCCGAGGAATTGGGTAATTTGATATATTTTGCAAGTCATAATGATGAAAAGCATCTATGATAACTAGAAAATTTAGCTGCAGTTTCATTTGTTAACATTTCAATAAATATTATCGTTGTTGCATTTAGAAACTCCTGGCGTATTCCTGTTTTCTTCCGTTAGTGATAGATCCTACGCTATGGATTCATCGCTTAACCACGAAGAGAAGGGACTCCTCATTGTTAATGTAATTTTAAAATTTTGCGCCATCTGCATAATGCCAAATTTTATATGTGAATATTCTATCTAATAGAAAAAGCATAAAGGCAAGAATCAACAATGGGTACTTGAACCAACAACTGTTGGATCTTTCGACTTTGTCATTAGGAGTCTTTATGATCAGAAAGTTTTAGAGCTACACAGGTACCTATTGTTTTAAGTGTATTTTATTTAAATGTAATATCTAAAATTACGTAAATTTATACTAGTAATGGGACGAAAGTATTTGCCAATACCGAAGAAGAAGCTAACATCAGGCAGCTTTGGCTATTCGCTGAAGTACCGAAATTCTCAAAGTGAAAAGTCGAATTTTCGTTTAGAAAATTCAAAAATACTATCTTAATACAGTTCACTTCAAACTTTACGAAACCTATACATGTTGCTCTAAAACTATGCATTAAAAATGTTAATATACAAAAACTTGTTTTAGAAAAAATATTATAGCTATATTGCAAAGTTACAATTATGTTTTATGCTGATTCAAAAGGGCATATTTCTCCATATTGAATTTATTTAAGATTATTGTGGGGGATTACTTATGTACTTGAGTGTGGAAAACCAATGAAGTAATTTCTCAAATGAGTCAGATTGACCGTCATCGTCAAACGCAGAAAAATGCGATTTCTAGCTAGGGAATTTATTATTATGAAACGGAGCAACTTTGTGACTACGTTAACAAATTTAACACGAGGAGGTTTTACGGGGGAGGGGGGACAATAATCCAGACATTTAGCACAGCCGGGCTTCACAGGTGTGCGAGAATGTGCACAAAGATGTCTAGTGGTAAGAAAATGTGAATGTGTATTAATTGATATGTTGCAATGACCACTCATACACTTGTAAAAATCTACACGTCCCTATTCACACTGCCTCAAAGGTACACGTTTCACACGCTACACTGCTAAAACCAAATTTAAATATGGCAGTAGTTGAAGATACGTGATACAAAATAACAGCAAATATTGGAGCCAATAAAGCTTATGAACCTTTGATCTCATCCAACCCCACAGTACTGCGCCAATCTTCTATCACATCCATTGTAAGGAAGAGTCTTCTTATGTGGCTTAATTGAATAAGTTAATAAGAAAGTATTCCTTTAATCCCTTTGCCGGTAATCACTTGAATTCTTTCATTCAGTACCACACTCGCTACAAAGGTTGAAGAGTTAAAAAATTTTANATTCTTTCATTCAGTACCACACTCGCTACAAAGGTTGAAGAGTTAAAAAATTTTAACTCTTACAAAATTAAAGTTGTTTCTAATAAACGGCTGCAACGTCTCGGTGAAATGCTACCTTGCAAAGGTAAAGGCCAATTTATACTCAATCCGACAAGTGATCCGTCACGACAAATCGACCTAACGACTGGAACTTGTCGGGACGGTATGTAATTTATACTCTTACAACAGCTCAAAAATCTGTCGTTACTCCTTTCCGTTCCGACAAAAAACTCTTCCGCCAAATATTAAACGTGTTTAATATTTGACGGATCGGTCATCCGTCAAAGTTCTCTGCCAAAGGGCGCGAATCATTTTGATTTAAAAATTTGAAAT
>NIPM01000645.1:0-65670 GCA_002738285.1 Holacanthella duospinosa
TAATACCTTCTGCTAAGGCTTTGAAATAAAAATGAACAATTTTACGGTATTTTAGAATGTTCTAGAATGAAAAATTTGTAAATTTAAAAAATTCGACAAAACACTGAATCATCTAATTTCAACTTTGAGCAATCATATCTCTATCAATATTTAAAAGACATATATAATACTTGGATATGTTATGGAAAAAGGCTGTATCTATCTACAATATGAGTATTGACTTGCTTGAAGTCTTACTCATTCATGAATTACCATTTAAGTTCGAATTTCCCAAACACTGAATCACTTTTGACAGGCAGTGTACTTTCTATATCTTCGGAATTTTTTTCTCTTGCTCTGAGTCTGTAATATCTATTTTTGAGCATGTTAAATGCCTCTTCTATTGGGTTTAATTGAGGAGAATAAGCCGGAAGATAGATAATATTAAGATGCTTAGATGCAATATACTCGGTCACTATATCGAATTTATGTATTTTGGCGTTATCCATTATTAGGTAATTCGTTCTGTCTATTAATCTTGCACCAAATAGTAAATCTATAAAATCCAAGAAATTTTGTCCATTATAAGGTCCTTGAAGGATTTTAAATGCTAGTATTTGCTGGTTAGATATTGCAACAAGAACCGATACGTTACGTCCGCGATTTGATGGTACATGGCCTATCGCATCGCGGTTAACTAAACTGTAATCATTGGAATTTGGTGAATGAAGATTTATGCAAAACTCGTCAAATAGACGATCTTTTGATTCGGAATCCTATTTGAGAACATAGCCCTGTAATCAATGAATAGAACGCGACGATTCACTTTCTTTAACCTTTTCCTACTATATCCCATTTCTTGTAAAAGTTGACTTATTCGACTAGTTGATAGAATTATATTTTCATCTATAAGTTTGGTTTCTATTCCAGCTAAAGTAAGAGAATTAGGTTAAACTTTAGTAGTTTGCCTCCACCCAAAAAAAGAAATATTAGTAATTAAAACGTGTAATTCTTATAATTTTATTATAAAGAAAAGCTTAATCTTATTATTCAAAATGATCAATTGTTATAATAATCATAACATATACATTTGAGTGCATCAATAAATTTAGACCATTATTTTCCTTTATTTTGCCTTCTCCATATATATTCGCCCAAATGTGCGTCAATACCATCACTTGTTCTATTTCTGAAAGGTATTCGTCTTTTTAGCCCACTATTTAGTCCTTCTGTATCATTTGTACAAGCTCCAGTTTCTTTATTCACAAATTCAATAGAATGATAAACAGTTTTGTGTTTATATCCATATTCTTCCAAGTTGCTGTATCATTTCCATAAATCTGTGTGTATCTTTGTGCCAACAATAACATGTTTCTGAATTTTCGTTATTAAAGTTTCAGCGCTTCTATTTTCAATCTTTGCTAATAATATCTTCTCATTTAGAAGCTTTTCTATTCCGACAAGAAGCCAAACTCCTGAAACATCATGGCCTTTATTGTATTTCCGTCTACCTAACTTTGTTTCATCAATAGAAACAGATATTCCTTCACCACTAATATGTTCATCTTCTGGATCTAAAGCTAAAGTAGCTAGCTCTCTAAAAGTGCGATAAAAATTACATATTGTGGTTTTAGAATTTCCAGTTAAAGCAATAACTGTTTCCACCGAAGCTTTTGCCAACCATAATTGTGCAATTTGAAAAACCTCTTTGTATGCTATTTTTACAGAATCAAAAAAGTATGCTTGTTTATGGATATTCTTGTACATCTATTAATACAATTTCTCTTATAACATCGAAAAAGTTTTGAGTCTTCGTTTCTTTTCATTGGAAATTGACAATTAATACACTTAATTTAATCATAAAATACTTTCTCTTGTAACAGAAATTGATAAGCATATTGATTATTGGGAAACATTGTATTTAATTCTTGAATTGTAGGTATTCTATCCATTTGCTTGTATTCAGAATTCATAAAATTTTAATGTTTATCTTATCAAATTTTACGCTGTAATTTCCTTTTTTGCGTGGAGAACAAATACTAAACTTACTCCGAGAATTATCTAAGGAAACAATCATAATAATAGCCTCTCCTTTTGTATTATCATCTGATGGTTTTCTTCCTAATTTTTTTATCAATGTTGAAGTATTAATTTCTCCATTTGGATCCTTTTGCTCGTATATTTTTGCAATTGTTGAATAAATTGTACTAATCGATACTTCTAAGGTAAATTCATGTCTTTTGCTTTTGTACTAATATCCATCAGCCTTATTAAAGTCTGGTAATCATCTATCTTCATCACTTTTCTAATTTTATTTTCTCTTATATTAGACTACTCACTTTCTGGCATATTAATATTTACAGTTTTAAATATTTTGTATGTTTATATAAGTTCTTTTTGGAAAATTTCTATATACTATAATGGATCATCATGTTTTATTGTATTTAATGTTAAATTTAGGTCCATAAATAAAATTTTTTTATTTAATTTCAACTTTCTATTTATTCGTTAAATGATTCAATTTATTCAGTGGATTTGTCCATTCATTCACTAAAAATCTCCTGTTGATCACTAAAAGAAATTTTATTTTATTGTATTTGTCTGTTTATTCACTGTAAACCTTATACAATGTATTTGGTTGATAAAATGAGTAGTCTTGAAGAAAATGTATCATTATGGTTGAAAAGTTTTAATAATTATATGGCTTGGAAATTTTGAAGCCTCGCTTATGGTTCTATTAGAATTTTAAAAAGAAGTATTGCGCTATCGCTTTAATTCATTTTTCATTAAATTAATTGATTTAGGTTTGAAAAATTTATCAACTTTATTTATGTGTTTTTAATAAGAAAAAATATATAAAAACCAGAATACATAAATAGTTATATATATCCGTTTTGCTTCACAAAATAATTAGATCCGGCTAGTTAAATATATGCTTTTGGTAGGTTAACGGATTGCTCAAACGAGACTGAATTACCATGTTTCCTACTCATTTGTTATATTTAACTACACTCCGCAGCGACAGGAAGGCTCTAAAACCTTCTTTGCATCGAACTATTTGCAAATCTGATAATTATTTGCTGATATCGAGTGTTATTTACACTTAAAAGCGCACCTGGACATATTAATTAAAAGTGCATGAAGCATCATTAAATTGTATTAATTAACTAATGAAGCAAAGAAACAATAAAAAATTTCATGAAACTTAATTAAAATTGCATTAATTAGTCAAGGGATTAATTAAAAATGCATGAAAAATATAATAATAGCACAAAAAGCCCCGAGGTGACAAATTAAATATATTGAACAAATACTAAGAGATACAACCACAGTTAATTTGTGTTTAAATTACATATGAAAAGGACCTCCAAGCAAGTTAAATTGGTGTAGGGAACTGTAAAATTGAAAGACACTTGATTAGAGTAAATGAGAGAAACAGCTACCAGATCAAATTATCGTGTATCCCCGTACAACAATACAATACCTGGGATAAAGTTCTTATCGAAAAGGATGAAGATAATGGAAAATATCAGGAAGCTATATTCTAATGCTCAAATCAACCAAAGGAGCAATATACTGTCGATTGTAACATATGAAAGTTTAAAAAAGCTAAGGGAAAGAAACTTTAGATTCTCTGACAGCCAGTTTAACATAGCTAGAAAGAAAAGAAGATGGAAATACCTTAAATAACTACATTCGTCACGTACCGTATGCAAAAAGAAAGCTTGGTTCGACTGTGATAGAAAATATTAATGAATACCTTGATAAATATTTAAGGGAATCCTCAAATGAAATCGCAGTTAAATACTTGGAAAGATCTATAAAAAAATCTTAAACTCATTTATATCTGATGGAAATCAAAAAATGAGTTACGGGACTTTTGACAAGTATTCATCAAAATCCTATAAAAAGGCTACCAAATGGACAAATGTATGTGACGTGTGTGAGTTATCAAAAAAGATTCTCAAAAAGCAATACGAGTCACTTAATACAGAAGATCAAAAGGAATACATTTCAATGAAAGAAATATTTGATATTCATATCTTTGTAGTTGAGAACCAGCACAACCAATTTAATCTAATAAAGGAGATATTGAATGAAGACGCATGTCTTTTAGTATTGGACTACAAAGGGAATTTTAAACTCTCATATAGCGGTAATTAAGTTGGTCAAGATGTTTATGAAAAAGGTCAAGTTTCCTGCCTTGGTGCGTGTTTGATTTTTAAATCAGAAGGCTCTGTGATAAGACATTATTTGAATTTTTTAGCGAAAGTTTGTCGCATGAAAGTCCTTTTTCATCCGATGCTCTAGATATTATTTTAGGAAGATTGAAAAATTCGGGAATTAAACATGTGAATCTTTTTACTGATTGTGGACCCCACTTTAAATCGAATGAATTCGTTTACAGTGGAAAAATGTGGTCAGATAGATTTGGGATAGACGTCTCTATCAATTTCTTTGGTGAGCACCATGGAAAGAGTGATGTAAATGGCATGTTTGGGCGTCTTAGCAAGGTATTTAAAAGAATTGGTTATTACACAGAACTTCATAATGTTTATGATCTTAAAGTAGCGTTCGAAAATGAGTTTAAAGTGCGGAAATGGAATAACGTTTGGTTTGATATATACGAAAGAGAAAAGGCCAAAGTTTATAAAAAAGATAAAATTCAAAGAACTTGAAAATTTCATGTCTTTCTTGTTTATCGGAGGATGTTCGTATAGTAATTTGACAAAAATAGATGGAGAATACCATCAGTTTTATCCTAAAATTGAAAAGGTCGAAGACGAAAGAACGACATCTTACACACCCAAAACTTGCTTAAAACTAGAATTAAGAGGTTTTTTAATCCTAATATACTTGAAATTTTGAAGGCCAGAGTCTGATAGTTGTAAAAATATACATTAATTAGCTGTACTTATTTATGGCTTAGGGAGCGAATACGTCCTCCCTCTTGATGTTAATCTTACTACATATACTATCTTTAAACCTATTTTCATTTATAAAAATGTATAATACTTAAATTAAAAAATTATAAATATTAGTTTTAACGTTTTTCATTTTAAATTTTGTGACAAAAAGAATAGAATTATGTTTCAAAAATATTATGCCATATAAAAAGCTATTTTTGTTGATAAAAATGAAAATTTTCTGTATATATTTCAACCAAATGATATTTAAATATTTTATTTCCAACTATTTTAACCAAAAAATCATGTTTTCTTCAAAAATTTTCCGTCATATGACAGAAAAATTTTGAAGTCTCGCTTAGGGTTCTATTAGAATTTTAAAATGAATTGATTCATTATAGCTATAATTCATTTTTTATATAAAAATTAGTTTGTTTAAAAGTATATTATATTATAAATATAAAATATTTAAATGCCAAAAATTAATTGACCGGGGTTTAAAACAAAAAAGTCACCATACATTAATAGTTATAGATTACCTTTTTGCGCCACCAAATTATTGGATTTGGCTAGTCAAGTATAATGTTTTTGGTAGGTTAACGGACTGCTCAAAAAAGACTGAATTACCATGTTTCCTACTCATTTGCTATATTTAACTGCACTTCGCAACGTCAGGAAGACTCTAAAGCCTTCTTTGCATCGAACTATTTACAAATGTGGTAATAATTTGTCGATATCGAGCTGTATTTATACTTAAAAGGGCACCAGGAGAAATTAATTAATGCGCATGAACATGATTAAATTAGGCCAATAGATTAATGAAACAAAGGAACAATAAATATGCATGAAAATTAATCAACATTGCATTGATGAATTAATAAATAAAGCAAAGGTGCACTAAAAAATGCATGAAAAAGATAATAGCACAACATCACCATATAAAAAGTTAAACGTATTGAGTAAATTTTAAGTGACACAGCACAAATTAATTTTGATACAAATTACAGATAAAATGAAGTTGGAGCAAGTTAAAGTGGCATAGGAAACTGTAAAATTGAAAGTG
This sequence comes from Holacanthella duospinosa, assembly GCA_002738285.1. NCBI lineage: Eukaryota > Metazoa > Arthropoda > Collembola > Poduromorpha > Neanuridae > Holacanthella > Holacanthella duospinosa. Next base: position 5,950 of record NIPM01000645.1, read on the forward strand.
ACCCGATTAAAGAAAATGAAAGAAGCAAATACCAGAGCAAATAATCGTTTATCACCATACGACAATACTATACCTGGGATAAGGTTCTTTAGTAAAAGAATGAAGATAATAGAAAATATCAGGAAGCTACATTTCAATGCTCACATCAACCAAAAGAGCAATATGTTTTCGGTTATAGCATACAATAGTCTTAAAAAGCTGTTAAGGAAAAGCGAATTTAAGTTCTCTGACAGCCAATTCGCTAATGCAAGAACAAAAAAAAGGAAGGAAACATAACTTTAAATAACTATAAACGCTACATGCCTTATAGTAAAAGAAAAATTGATGGTACAATAATTAACAAGATCTGTAAGTATTTAGAGAAGTATTCAAGACACTCATCTAGAGAAGAAGGGGTAAAATATTTAGTCAAAACAAAAATAGAGATACACAGAGAGTATATATTAGATTGTTGCATATGTTTCGGGTCATTTTATAAGGAAAAGTTAGGACTATCATATCTCAAATGACAAGCTTCTTTTAATACACCAACTTACAATCAATTTAAGTTTGCCAATTCTCTCAATTCCTCGTTTTTTATGGTAGATGGTCTTCCAGACTTTGGTTTATCTAAAAGACAGATATCACCTTTATTGAATCGATTGAACCAACTTATTGCCTTAGTATTGTTAATGGTACCTTGGCCTTCAATATTGTTGATTTTTTTCACTGTTTGGCGCGCATTTAATCCGCTTTTCCAATAGTATCGAATATAGGCTCTAATTACTATTTTTTCGTAATCTATTCTAAAAATGTAAAAAATTAAAAAATATAATTTGTCATTATATGTATAAACTTAAAAGGTATAAAATTGATTGTAAGTTGGTGTATTTTTACTATAAAAAGAAGCTTGTCATTTAAGATATGATAATCCTAACTTTTCCTTATAAAATGACCCGAAATATATGCAAAAGCTTAATAAGTGATGGTAATGAACACATGACTTGCGCAACTTTCTTAGAAATATGCCCAGAAAATATAAAAAAGGTATAAAGCGAACAGACGTCTGTGGGATTTGTGAATTGAGCAAGAAAATCTTGAAAAAGAAAGAGTCCGAATTGAATGAAACAGAGAAGATGGAGTACAAAAGAACAAAGTATATAGATGAGATGCATTGTAAAATAGTAGATAATCAAAAAAACCAGCTCAAGTACTTAAAAGAAAACCTATCTGACACTTCTTGTATATTATTGATACTTGACTTTAAGGAGAACTTTAAGCTTTCCCATGGCGGTAATGAAATTAGCCATGATTAGTACAACAAAAGGCAAGTATCATGTCTTGCTACCTGTTTGATTTTTAATAAGGATGGACTGATTCAAAGGCACTATCTTAACTACCTTTCTGAAATTCTTTCGCATGACTCTCTTTTTGCTTCAGATTCGTTGGAAGCCACCGTTAATTATTTAAAGGAATAGTTTAAGTATTCAATGTTTTCACTGATTGTGGGCCACATTTTAGATCAAAAGAATTTATATCCAAAGGTAATATTCTTCCAAAAAATTTGATGTCAATATTAGCGTCAACTTTTTTGGAGAACACTATGGAAAGAGTGAGGCAGATGGTATGTTTGGAAAACTCTCTGTAGTATTTAAAAGGATATACTTTATCCATAAGCTCAATAAGGTCTATGAATTAAAGGGTGCATTCGAGCGAGAGTTCTGTATTAGAAGTTGGCCTAATGTATTTTTCACTGTGTATGAAAGAGATTCTAGACCCAAGGTAATCAAAAAATTAAATTTGATGGGTTAAAAAAAGTTATGTCATTTCTATTTATCAAAGGTAGATCTTTTTACTCTTTTCTTACCAAAATTGGCCAAGATTATATTGATTTCAAGCCTAAGGAAGAAAATGTAGTAGATAATAGAGAAACCTTACTTACTCCAAAGACATGCTTTGAATCTAGAATTAAGCGGTTTTTTAATGAAAGAATACATAGAATGCTGAAAACACGAGTCGGATAGTATAAAATTTTAGATTCGCTAGGGGTACTCATTTATGGCTTAGGGGCTGAGTATACCCTCCCTCTTTGATAGCGAATCTATATAATATACCATCTTAAACTAGTTTTCTTATAATACAGTATTCTATTGACTTTATAAATAAATTAAAATATTTAATTTTCTTCTTCTTTTCAAAAAGAATAGAAAACATCTTTCGAAAATTTTCTGCCATATGGGACAAAATTTTTGAAAGAAACCAATCATTTTGGTTGAAGAATTCAGTATAATTCTCGAAAGAACATTATTATTTTGGTTGAAAAATTTCAATAATTACATAAAAACCTGCTTTGGTTGATAAATAAATATAACTTATACTTATTTATCAACCAAATAATACATATATTTTTTATTTCAACCAAAATATTAAGATTTCTTCAAAAATTTTGTGCCATATGGGACAAAATTTTTGAAACATAATTATATTCTAATTGGTCGAGGAATTTTAGTTTCTTGAATGAATAAAATAGTAAGAATGAAAATAAATTTATGTATTTACTATCCATAAAATATCTCTTAGCTATATTTCTTGCCATTTTAGATGCTTCCTCAACCTATTTTCACTATGATCACTAATATTCTAGAACTATAATCGAGGCTTCAAAAATATTGTCACATATGGGAGAAAATTTTTGAAGAAAACAATATTTTGGTTGATAAAATGAGTAAATTCTTGAAGAAAATCTATCATTATGGTTGAAAAGTTTTAATAATTATACAAAAAGCTATTTTGGTTGATAAAAATAAGAAAATTCTACATATATTTCAACCAAATGATATTTAAATATTTTTTTCCAACTTTTTCAACCAAAATAATAATGTTCTTTCGAGAATTATACTAAATTCTTCAACCAAAATGATTGGTTTCTTTCAAAAATTTTGGTCCATATGGAAATACACCGAGATATTCCCTCTATCCAAAGATAGTCATTATTCTAAAGTGAAATAAAAATTTTGTGATTTTGTCCAAGAATCTTCAATAACAAATGTGAGTTCTCATTTGGAAACTTGCAAAGGATGTTACGATGAAAAGTTGCTAAAATATATAGCACAATATCACAGAGAAGATCTTAGCTACTTTAGAAACCAATTGAAAGCTCTTAAAATAGGAAGCTGTACCGTAGTGATGGGGAAAATCAATGTTTTTTCATTCAATGAAATTTCATTGCATTTTGTGTAACTTAAGCGATTATTCAGTAAATATAGGGTGAATGCTAGTGAAATTTAATATAATTGGGTGTATTCAATTCATCTTTTGATACATTCATAAAAATAAATATTTATCCTTCAGTTTGCATTAGAAAGTCAAAAATATTGATCAAAATTCAAGTGGACGGACCAGCGGCGCGGACCGAATTGAAACTTTTCGAGAGATAAAGACATAAAATTTGGCATATAAAAAGCTCTAATCATGCATGACATTTTGGGATAAATAGTTTTATCAAAAAGGAAGCTCGTTTTCTTTATATGGCACTTTATTTTCCTTCAGAGTAGTCCCCATTTTACTTATCAAATAATTGGTTGATTAAGAGTGAGAATGATCTAAATTCATTAAAAACTTGGTTGAGTTAAGCAAAGAATCAAAAAGGGACTACCCTGAACGAAAATATAGTGCCATATTCAGTAAGTTGTCTATTAACACCTACTAAAACGCTTTTATACAAAAGCGGCAATGGTGTTGTAATGATGACGTTAATTATACCCTCATTTGACCAACTGTCCATTAAAATTTCTACTGTATCAGCGTCTTTTATTTTTTCCAATGCAGTTTTATAGGAATCGCTATAATAAGTGTTTAATAAACTATTTGATAGCTTTTTTCTATCAGGAGGTTTATAAATTGGCTTTAAAGCTTTAACAAACTCTATAAAATATAGATCTTCTGTGGTTGAAAGCGCTATACCAGAATTGAACATACATTTACATTGAAGGTACTCAAGATGAGCTTGATTTATTTCATTGTTAAAATATAAATATTTGTTTATCAAGCTTTGTTCATTATTGATTGAAGTAGAAAGACTTTGTACTTCAGAGATTAATTCTAAATCTTGATCGTCATCATTAAATTCTTTGATTGAATCAGCATTTGATGTTAAATCTACAGTAGAATTTGTTGAATCAGTCATATTCAATCTATTATTGTTTTTCTTGTTCCCTAATTGTTAAATTATTTAATTACTTTTATCAGTCAAACCTTCACAAGTTGAAATTTGCTTTTTCAATCTTGTAATCAAAGGTGCTCTTAAGTGGCTACAGTGCATACATTTGGCTCTTACCTTACGATTATCTATGACTTTATCCATTCAACGCTTATTGGCTTTTTTCCTCCTGCCTTTGTTTTGGAAATTTTTTTAGCCATGAACTGAAATTAAACTCAATCAATTTTAGCAGTAAATTACAAAACATCATATGAAAAAATAATTAGTATTTTTTGACAAAAATAGGTTCAGATGGTGTATTTTTATCATAAACTAGGTTTATAAAGATTCTAAATCGATATAAAGTCTTTTTAAAAAGTTATTAAGTTTTTGATGAAATTTCATGGTGAACTTTCATGCCCCATCACTACTGTATCGCTAGAGAGAAAAATCCAACTTCGCATTTAAAGGTTTTTACTACTCTTCCTTCTACAAAAGTATTGGTCAAAAAAAACCTACTGGCTAACCGCAACCCATTGCCTTATCCGTTAAATAAAATAGATTATAGCGACGATGAAGTAGAAACTAGGTATATAGCTATTGCTCAATGCGACAATAGATATTCGGATTATCTATACGCTAATCCATTATTTTGAAATTTTTAAAATAAACAAAGAATTACAACAATTTAAAAATCTAAACTTGACATTTATCTTTTTGATATTTGTAATAGAGCCGTTTTTGAAGAAAGAGATTGGTGCTAAAAAGTTTATTAAATTCTTTAGTCAAAACTTGGTGTAATTATACAGGCCTACAGACACATGGAAAATAGATCTATCCTCTTTTAAAATCAACCATTATGAATGTTCATTTATATGAGTCGATTACTAATTTTAAGTATCTGTTTTCTGATACTTCTTTGATAAAGACCCTATGGAAATTGTATCGAGCATGGACTTAATGTAATAACAAAAATAAATATGATTTTTAATTGACTAATTTCTCTTCGATAGTCATTTTTTTCCGATTTTTATAAATCGAATTCATTAAAACACCGGTGTAATGATAGCCCAGTTTCAAATGCAACGCTCTGTACTCATTCGATACGTCAGATACTAAATATGGGAGTTTATTTTCGGAAAGGATAGGATCAGTACAAAATTCCAATTTATAGATTAAAAATCAACCACTTTATTAATAAATTTGGGTTCAACTCGGAAAAATAAATCCTGTTCTCAAGGAAAATAGAGTGCCATATTGACAGAAAAAACATTATTGAAAAATGAATGTTATCCAATTTTATTTAACAAAATGAAATTCACGATGGACATTTTTTTAACTTTCCTGGGGAAAACCAGTCAACACTTTATTAAAAATCACGATGGTCATCTAAGATTGCTTTTTCTTTATATTGTTAGCCCGAAAGTTTATTTTGCTAGAAATGGGAGAAACAAAAATTAATTACTAAAAACAATAACTGGGTCACATGATTCTACCTCCTCGTGGTGTGACCTGGGTAACGCTAACAGAATCACTAATAGCTGCATGCTAGCTAAAATAAAAGGAAATAAGCCCTGGTATTTTCTAAATAGATGATTAGTCGAATGATAAGCTGCTATCATTTAATACACTATTATCTAATAGATATTAAACGAGTGCGTGGGATGAATTCATCAGTGATTTATATCGAGAATGGAGGACCAGATAACCAAATTTATAAGGCAATAAAAGGGAGTAGATACTTTAAAGTCAAAAACTCTACAGTACCTTCAGTACACGTCTGGGGAGGGGCTCGAGTCCTCTGCAAGTTTAGCTCACTTGGAGGTGGTCCACGACGTAAAACAATAAAAATAAACACTAAAAACAATAACTTGTTATTATTTTTGTAATTTTAGTTTATCTATTGATGTGTCGTGGGCAATAAAACGTGTTTGTTTTGGTTTTTATTGAAAAAGAAGAGAGTAAAAAAGAGGATTCGCTGCGTCTTAAATCATTCAGAAGTTTCATGATTCAAAAGCAATCCAAGTTAGAACTTTTGAGCGTCCAAAAATTGTCTATGTTTGTAAACCAGAGAATCATATGATTTAAATGTGACTGCGTCAGTTCTAAATAAGATATCAGTAATAGCATTTGGTGGTGGTATTACATCTATATCCAATAATATATGATCTTCAACTCACGTTGATTGTACTTTGTTTCTGTAAAAGTATATCGTAAATTGAGTAAACACAGGTATAAAATTTTGTACCATTTGTTTTTAATACTTATTTTTAGAAATATAAACAAAAACAATTAAAAATGGCAAAATCATCGTTTTAGATTATCACCGCCAGGTTTTATAACAATATTTTCAATACTTTATATAAGAAGTCATTTATATTTTTACTTCATCTATATCTATATGGGACAAAATTTTTGAAGGCTTGGTTATAATTACAAATAGAACTTTTGCAAAAAATGAATTGGATTATAAACATAAATACAATTTTATACAAGAAAATATTTAAAACAGTTTTTCTTGAAATTTATTGGATTTGTTTTGATATTTCTCCAGTTAATTCTCTGTCTTATACACTGCCCGTGAAAAGTGATTCAGTGTTTGGGAAATTCGAACTTAAATTGTAATTAATGAATGAGTAAGACTTTAAGCAAGCTAATACTTATATGGTAAATAGATACAGCTTTTGTCTATAGCATATCCAAATATTATAATTATATTTAAATATTGATAGAGATAGAGATAGAGATATGATTGCTCAAAGTTGAAATTAGATGATTCAGTGTTTTGTCGAATTTTTTAAAGTTACAAAATTTTCATTCTAGAACATTCTAAAATACCGTAAAATTGTTCATTTTTATTTCAAAGCCTTAGCAGAAGGTATTAANTTTTCATTCTAGAACATTCTAAAATACCGTAAAATTGTTCATTTTTATTTCAAAGCCTTAGCAGAAGGTATTAAGGCTTATTTGGTATGACAAGAAGAACATTTAAGAAAATTGATACAAGAATTAACGAACTTGCTTTAAATGGAAAATCTTCAAGAAAAATAGCTGTAATTGTTGGAGTTTCACAAGAAAAAGTGTTCAGAGTAATAAATAGAGTTTAAAAAATACTCCAGAGCCTATAATAAGGCGTCCTCGGGTCTTAGATAAGTATGATGAAAAATATATTGGAAGATTAGCAACAAGTGGTAAATGCTCCACCTCTACAGAAATACATCGAGAACTCAAGACCTATGCAAGAATATCCGCCTCTTCGAGTACTATACTGCGCACATTAAAACGTAACAATATCGTATCTAGATACAAAAAGAAATGCCCACTATTAAAAATATCTCATCGTCGAGCAAGATCAGAATTTGAAAAGTCACACAGAAATTGGGAAAATAAGGATTTGGATATGTTTATATGGTCAGATGATACTAAGGTAAATCTAGAGGGATCTGATGGACGTGATAGAACTTTCAGAAAAATTGGGGAACCATTTAGAGATCACAATATTACTCAATCAAAAAAACTCGGTGGTGGATCAATTATGGTTTGGGGATGTATGCTTTCATCNGATCACAATATTACTCAATCAAAAAAACTCGGTGGTGGATCAATTATGGTTTGGGGATGTATGCTTTCATCAGATGTTGGATATCTTTGTACAATTGATGGCAGTGTTAATACTGAGATATATGAGAGTATTCTGGATGACGAGCTGATGTATACAATTGACTTGTATGGCTTGGACAAATCTAAAATTGTCTTTCAAAATGACAATGCGTCCTCTCATACCGCTTCAAGTATAAAAAATGGTTCAAAAGAAACGAAATAAAGTTAATGAGATGGCCTGCACAATTCCCTGACCTTAACCCAATTGAGAATCTATGAGATGATATGAAAAGAGAGCTAAAAATACGACCACCATGTTCAGACAAAGATGAACTTTGGGAGAGAATTCAAGATATATGGAACAATATTTCAGCTAAAGTAAGTCTTAAGCTTGTTAGGTCAATGCCTAGAAGACTCCTTGTCTAGTCTTTTTGATTCCCGCCCGTGTGTTAGATTTGATTTTTCATTTTTTAAAAAATTCGACAAAACATTGAATCACCTACTTTCAACTTTGAGTAATCATATCTCTATCTCTATCAATATTTAAATATAATTATAATATTTGGATATGTTATAGACAAAAGCTGTATCTATCTACCATATAAGTATTAGCTTGCTTAAAGTCTTACTTATTCATGAATTACCATTTAAGTTCGAATTTCCCAAACACTGAATNATAAGTATTAGCTTGCTTAAAGTCTTACTTATTCATGAATTACCATTTAAGTTCGAATTTCCCAAACACTGAATAACTTTTGACGGGCAGTGTATGATAAAAACAGTAATTGAATTTGTTAACAGATATAACATAGATCTTGATCCTTTTTATTTCCATATGAGATCATTCGTTCAAGATGGAATAGCAAGAATTCCCTTTTGATTATTATTATATTTTAATTACTAAATTTTATTTATTTTATTAAATGTTTGATGATTTTGAATTTTTCGCAAGTGATTTTCTATTTACCATTAAATGATTCCATTTATTCGCTGGATTTGACTATTTATTTGCTAAAAATTTCCCGTAGATCATTCAAGGAAAATTTATTTACAGTTCGCGACACCATAAAGGAGTATTTTTGTTATTCCTCGACAAATAAATAGTTTCACAACCTGAAATTTTAGACATTAAAAGATCCATAAAAAACTTTATATATTCTTATTTTTTTTGCCAATTTTGTTCAATAATGAAAGCGTTAGGCATTTTTTAAGGGCGATTTTTGATGATTTCTGTCAAATATAAAGCTTCATAATCTGAAATTCTAGATAATAAAATAACTCAAAAAAATGCTTGAAGCATATTTTATTATTATTATTATTCTCTTTATAATGAGTGAGGAAGAACGATCAAAAAAATTCAATGTGAAGAAGCACTCATATGAATTCAGATAATCTTAAAAATGCTAACCAAAAAAGAAAAGGCATATGATAATGGTAGATGACATAGAAACAACATTTAAAGACGTTAAAGTGAGACTACAGAGTGCTTTTAACGAACTTGAAAATTCAACTGTGTATTAATAAAAATTTAGATGCCTTATTTGAACATATGAAAGCAATGAAAAATGATGAAGAATACAATAGCAGTGGTGATGACAGTATCTCAGACGATGAGTTCTATTCAGTTTATTAAACTTATAAGTACACCTATCTCTATTTATTATCCATTTAAATATCTCACAAAAAATATAAATATAAATATAAATTAAATTTTATATTGTTAAAACCCATTTCCCTTTAAGTTTGGATTGGTTAAAATTTGCATTTATGGTTTTTGTATCACGTAAATCTTAAAGCATTAATTATTATTTTATCTTAAAAACAAATTGCGCTAGTATTGATGTAACATATTAAATTTAATGCTTTTTAAAGCTTGTTAACATGAATAGAATAAAATATACCAAAAAATTATACCTCTTTATGGTGTCGATCACTGTTAATTGGATTTGTCCGTTTATTAGTTAAGGGATTCCGTATATTCGCTGTAAACCCTGTAATTCCTTCAAAAATTTTCTTCCATATTTAAGCAAATAAATAGACTTTTTTTGTTAAAAATAAAATTTGAAAATATTATTCATTAACGCTCAAAATTTTAATAAATATGTTTTTCCTGTATGTATATTTATTTCACTAACTTTGGTGTGATATTTTGGACAAACTTTCAAGATAGCTACATGATCAATTTGGGTCAAATATGAGGTATATATAATTTCTTATCTTTTTGAATTATAGTGATTATCTGTTATTTGTACTTTATAAGACTTTTAATATTAAAAGTGCACTTGCAATTATATTTTACCATGTGAGCTTAATTAAATCCTTATCCAAAAGCAAATGAACCAAATTTTGATATCGAAGGTATTGACACTTCAAATAATATTCTAGATAGATGAAGCAGAGTTGCTAAAAGGCTTTTATAAATATTCAGGAAGCATACATTTTACACCTCACCATTTGATATTCTCTCCTAACTCCATTTCCACTATTAATGAACTTTGGGTATCATTATACTTTAATTTTAGATATCATATTCTCTAATAAATAAAGTGGAATTTTTGAATTCAAAGATAGAAATAGATAGCCCAAAATCAAGCAATAGGAACTATGAAATCTTGATATACTTCTACCATTTCCATTTCCTGGTCTTCAAATTCTCCAGCTACGAAGAAGCTAAAAATCTATTTATAACACTAAAGAATTGTACTGTTAGAGGTACTTACTATATTTTATTTTTATTAGAAGATGTCAAGTCCTTTTATGCATTTAGTAAGAAGCTTAAATTAGAGAACAAAGATAATTTGGAAAATATTTATGTACACTTAAAAGAATTCGAAAGAATGAAAGTAAACGAGTCAAAAAGTTGGAGATTTACACATGCAAATCATAATTATGAGCTCTGTTCTACTTATCCTAAATTACTTTGTATACCTAGTAAAATTAGCGACACCATTCTGAACCACGGCAAGGCTTTTAGAACAAAGAACAGAATTCCAGTTCTAAGCTATTTACATAACAACAAAGTAATGATCAAATTAACAATTTTAGGCATCCATTACTCGTTCTAGTCAACCCAAACCAGGTGTTTCTGGTATTCGCTCAATACAAGATGAAAAGTTGGTTGAAGCGATATTTGACTTGGAAACAATACATAGAAGCGAAGATGGAGGTGAAACATTAACCAAAAAGATTGGATGGATTTTGGATGCTAGGCCTATGAAAAATAGTATGGTCAATACCGTAATGGGTGCAGGCTCTGAAGATACTGACATATATAAATGCAAGAAAATGTTTCTGGGAATAGAGAATATACACGCGGTTAGAGAAAGTTTAAATAAGTTAATGGAAAGTAATAAAATGTCAAACTTAACGTTTTAGTTATATATGATGCTCATTGTATAGATAGAAAATTATTAAATGATTACAACCTTGATCGTTCTGGTTGGCATTCTCATATCTTTAGTATATTAGAAGGCGTTAAAATATGTGTTGAGAAAATTAGTTTAGGTCATCATGTTTTAGTGCATTGCTCAGATGGATGGGATAGAACCTCTCAATTAACATCTCTTTCTATGTTATGCTTAGATCCATTCTATAGGACTTTAAAAGGATTTTGTACTTTAGTACAAAAGGAATGGCTTTCTTTTGGTCATAGATTTCGTTTGCGATCTGGTATACTAGGAAAAGAATCATGCTTTTCTAAGAATGGTGCCCTTTCGCCCACATTGATAGATACGAAATTAGAAAGTGAACATGGGTCAGATTCTAATGTCAATTACATTACTCAAAATGCCAATGCAATTTTCAATGTCTCTAGAAAATTGTTCTCCAATGTCAGAAATACTGTCAAATCAAATCCTACATTCAACCAAAATGATAGCAGTCCAATATTTATGCAATTTCTATACTCTATATATCAAATATTCTTACAGAATCCTACATCATTTGAATTTAACACCGAATTATTGGCTTATATACACAAGCATAGCTATTCTACCCAGTTTCAATGCTTTCTTTATGATTGTGAAGCAGAACGAAATGAAGCAGAGTTTGTAGAAGAATTTTGGATAGAGATTTTGAAAAATTCTAATTCATTTATAAATCCTAGTTATGAACAAAATGACGCTGTTATAATCCCCAGTCCGAAAAAGTTGTGTTATTGGACTTCTTTATTCTGTTCAGACGAAGTTCATAACCTCAATTTGACATTTGAAGACCTGATCATAGAAGACTCTAAAAATGAAGATGAAAAAGAAAATTCAGATCCTTCAATTTTGAAAAATACTGATACGGGAATAATTGTAAATAATTCTGAAATCAATCCAGAATCTATGAAGAAAGGCGACTCTTTTGTGGATGATATAGCTACAAATACATATCTAGAACCAATAACTAATGAAAATAAACCTCATCCATTAGCATGATTTTTGTCTGTATCTATTTTTAATAAAATATTCAAATACTATCTCTCTAAATAATATATGCGGAAATGAAATGGCCAAAATCAAAATTAGACATTATGAAATGTATGTAAAATAAATTAAAAATAAAAATAAAATATTTATATTATTTAATTATTTTGTTATATTTTGTTCCCTACTCTCTCACTTATCGCAATATAATGACTTCTTTTAAGTGGCCAAAATACAACTTTTATACAAAGTAGTAATCGATAGGTTTCTCACATAAAACTATTCTAAAAATATAAAAACAAATAATATGAATTGTAAAGTAATCTTCACTCTAAAGGTTTATTTCTATATCTTTTTGTTCATTTCGAGTGTTTATTGTCTGTTTTATTGAGTCAACTTTGTATATTTTCTTAATTTTAGTTCTAAACTTTCTCACCATAAATCATAGCAACAAAATTTGCATCATAGTTAAAACGCTCTTAATAATTATAGAATGCATAAAAATCAATATTTATTGAATTTATACTTGGAACTCCATAATTTAATATTTTTGGATTAAAAATTGTTATTTTTTAATATTTAATGCTCGATTTAAAATTCGGCCATTTCATTTCCGCATATATTATTAAAACCAATTGGTCTGAGTTTTACCCTCTTAGACATGTAAGTTGGCTGTCTAATTGCAACACATTTTAAAATAAAATCTCATTGCTATCAAACGCCATACAGATTTTTAAAGCACCTCCTACACAACAGAAAAAGTAGATCAATGCGAGTAAAATTGAAGTGTAGTTGAGCATATACAAAAGAAGCTTTATTAATAAAGTTACAATAAAAGTTGATGTATATTTTCTCAAAATCAAATTGATGACGTTAAACCCTTGATTATAAAATCGCGCTTTGACTTTTCAAAACGAAATAGAAAACAAGATTTTTATAAGAAATCATTCAAATAATATTGATAGAAAGGATTTATTAAGTTATTTCGAAAAATACGGAGGAATATATGTATTTTCTTATCCAATGAAACGTAGAGAGTACTTTATATTATTATTTATGTTGGATTTGGATTCATAATATTTTCTAATCAAGAATCTATCGAAAAAGTTCTATCCATACAAGAGCATAAAATTAAAGATAAGGAAATAACAATCAAACCATTTTCTTCAGAAACTAATTGCAATATCCCTACAGTGTCCGGCAAGAAACTTTACAAAGTGTTTGTGTGTCAATAAGTAAACATCACAATAGGAAATTTGGAAAAATTAAATATTTCCTAAAAACTACGTTTATATTAAATAAAAATCAATGCAAAGTTTAATTTAATATTGTAAAATGAATACTCAAGTTGATCTCAAAATTTACACCGGCATTAAGGTACTTTCCAAATGTGAAAACACACCCAAATCGATTAGAGAAGAACTTTCGAATAATATTGTAATCGTATCACTTAAAACTATATATAATGCATTGAATTGTAGTGGTAAGAAGTTCGGAGAGTTTGAATACGGAGAATCACAGGGCCCAAAACTTTATCCAAGAAAAGCACGAATTCCAACTTTGATTAAAAAAGTGGAGAGATCAGTAAATAAACCAAACCCGCCGTCAGAAAATATATTGGAAAATAAAAATAAAGTTTCAGAGCGTACAATTGGAATAATAATTCACGAAGATTTTGACCTAACTACACGAAAAAAGCAAAAGGTCCACTCGCTTCAGCTTCATCATAAAATGAACAGAAAGACAAAATCCCGCAAGCTCTACGAGAACCATCTGGCTGTCGATCTCTCGGAATTTTGTGTCACACTTGACGAGGCTCTTTTTAGCATCCAAGATTGCAATGGAACTAGTAAAAAGTATTATTCTAAGGAAAAATATGAGACCGAAAAATATGTGTGCGCTAAAAAGGTGAATTTTTGTTAGTTCATGGTGGTGGGTGCATTAAGTAGCCGAGGTAGACTTCCCCTTATCAAAATTCCCCCAAAAACAAAGATTAATTCTGAGTAATATGTGGAGTATGTATTGAAACCTATTTTGGAAAAGGAGATACCAAAGCTTTACTGGGAAGATACAAACAGGGTTTTCGTTCATCACGACGCTGCATCTTCGCACACTGCAAGTTTCACTGCCGAATACGCAGGGGAATTATATAGAAGAACCGGAATAACTATCATTCCAGAAGAAAAAATCCCTGTAAAATCACCTGATACCAGTCCTGTGGATTTTTTTGCTTTTGGGTTCCTTAAACAGAAGCTTTACAACAAAAAGGCTGAAAATCTTTCATCGGTTTGGAAACAATTGAAAGATGTGTGGTCTACAATAACACTCGAAATGTGTCTTAATGTATTCGATTCTTGGAAAAGAAGACTTCGTAGAGTATCAGAATTAAATGTTGGACATATTGAAAGCACTTCAAAAATTCATAGGAGGCATACAGGGTGGCGCAAGTAAATTTTGACACTCTAATTTTTGCGATTGGTTGTAAAAAAAATGTTTATTTGCTACTTTTATTTTTTTAAAATAAATAACTTTTCAAAATGGAAAATAAAAACATATTTATTGAATGTAAAAATATATCTATTGGATATCAAAATTGAATAAGAATAAAATGTTTATTAGAAGCTGGAATGTCCTCTACAGAAATATCACGTCATCTAAAATACTCTCGACAAACTGTTTACAATATGAAGAAAAAAGGCAAAACGATAAGGAAAAAAGGGACTTATGGAATAGAAAACTTTGCGCAAACACTAAAAAATTTACAAAGCGTAATATGAAAGAAAAATATGGAGTTTCTGATAGAAAATGCGCTGCCAAGTTGAATTCTAGTTTAAGCTATCAAAAATGTAACAAAACTATAAGTATAAGAACAGTGCAAATATATAGAAAATCAACAAATTTGGGGAAATATGGTTATTCAAGACAAAATAAACCCCTTTTAAGTCAAAAAAATATCGATGATGGAATTAATTTTGGTAAAATTGTTGAAAATGCAGGATTTTAACTAAAGGCCCAAGAACAATAGAATTAGTTGGTAATATTTTATTTACTGATGAATCTCATAATCAACTTTATACCCAATTAAACAAAAGGAATAATCCATATTATACAAGCGAAAAAAGCCATGTTCCAATAACACCTTGCCCAAAAAAATCACTTTCTATTATGGTGGCTGGGGGTGCAAATGGTTTGACAAAATTACATATTTTGAAAAAGACCAAAAAATAACAGGAAAATATTACCAGGACAAAATCATTCCTATATATATAGAAGCTTTAAAGAACCCAAAAGTAATTTATAATAAAAGAAAAGTGACTTTTGTTCAAGATGGAAAAAGTTAATATGCAACTTTTATAATCAAATTTTCAAACCGTATGGGGTAAAGAAAAATGACCAGGCAATAGTCCAGATTTGAAACCAATAGAACATGTATGGAGTATTCTTAAAGAATGCATCCATAAAAACCCTCGACCAAGAAATAGGGAAGAATTAATCAAAAAATTTGAAAAGGCTTGGAGCGAGATTGATAAGAACACAATTAAAAATATCTGTCGCTCTTTTCCAAAAAGAATCCAAGAAATGCTAAATGCTAGTGGTTGAAGCACTGATTATTAGTATTTAAATGTTACAAATAAATTTTTGTTATATTTTTATCTATAAAAGTTATTGACTTGTTTTTATTTTATTAGAAAAATGTCCAAATTTACTTGCCCCACCCTATATAAATTCTATATAATCAAATAAACTCTTCGTAAAGTTTCTTGCCAGACCCTGTAGGTTAGTTTAATACCTTAATCTAATTATAGCTAAATACAATTAAGCGGACTCTTTATAAAAATATTATATATATAAAATTCAATATCTACGTGTAATAAAAAGTGCAAAACAAAGTATATTGCTCGATGCTTGGTCTAATAATTGAATGTAAAATGTTTGTTATTTGAAATTCTCATATGTTTTAGGATTAGAACGATCCAGATATAGTTACTTCTGTTATTTGCCAATTGATATCAAACCATTAGGGTTCTATAAAGTTATTTTCGATTCCGTTGAAATAATAGAGATCTTTAATTTTTTATTTGAAATTAAGCATGGAGTTAATTTCAAACCTTTAAACAAGTTGTAAGTATAATAAATTATGTTTTATACTTAGTTTTATCATATCTTTTGTGTATTTCTAAAAAACAGAATTAAATACAAAAGAAATTATATAAACCAAATTATGTAAACCGAGTCGAATACATAAATCCTTTGTTTATTGTTAGTGAGAGGTTCTGGTGTAGTGGAGTTGTCAAATGTGTAGGATATACGACTTCTACCCACGTTGGCTGGTTCGTCCATTAAATTGGCCTCAATGTAAGATATTTGAGAGTGCTCAATTATGCCAGGCTTTCTAATACCAAAATTCCGCCTTCTTTTGGTGACATCATCAAATATGGTTATTTTTTCTTGAGAACGTTTCTATTTTCCGATTTCTAGTTACATAATAGGGGTTGGACATAATTCACTTTTGAACAGTCCATTGGAAGCCATTTTGAGTTCGAGAAGTATATCTACTAGTAGTTTTGGTGGTTGAAGTCAAACCATTTGTACTGTTTCCTTGGAATTTATCACTTCTTATTTTGAATTTTTTCAAAGAATTTTTCAGGGAAAATATTAGGCTTATAATATGGCTCATTATTTTCGTTCAGAGTAGTCCCATTTTGATTCTTTGCTTAACTCAACCAAATTTATAATGATTATTAATCAACCAATTATTTAATAAATGGACTACTCTGAACGAAAATAAAGTGCCATATTATATTTGACTTTTAGCTATTTTTGGACCATTTTTATCAACAAATGATTGACTGGTAAAGTAATCGACTTGAGCTATTTATCGAGCAAGCAGTATAGCTCAAAACCATTCTAAAAAGCAGAAGCTGACTAGCGGCATAAACTGAGTATTTTCTGAGTTGACAATTGAATGTAACTGAGTCCGAGCTCTAGTTGTACAAAAGAATTGAGAAATGACCAGAAACAAGGAAATAAAAAGACACATTTTAATAAATTAATTTAAACTTGGTTAAGATAGCTTTTATCGTTTTCTAGTACAAGATACTCAATATTTTGAATCTACATTTAAAAGTCTATATTAAATTTACCTGAAAAAATTTGAGTTTCTATTGACTTCAAAAAATCGCTTCATAAAAAGTTATTGAAAAGAAATGATCCAATTAAAAACGATACTAAAAGTGATAGACAACACAGGAGCCTCATTAGCCGAATGTATCCGCGTAATCAACAAGAAACACGGACGATTGGGGGACGAAATAGTTGTTACGATTAAAGAGATTAAATCCTCTAATTTAGGTACGAACAAATCAGCCCAAACACAAGCATTGGCAAAGATTAAAAAGGGCGATGTGAGACGAGCGGTTATCGTTCGAACTAGAAAAGAATGTGAACGTGATGATGGACGCTTCATTTCGTTTGACGATAATGCTTGTGTCTTATTAAATTATACAAGACAGCCCTTAGGGACTAGGATTTCAGGAGTCGTTTGTAACGAATTAAGAACTAAGAAATGGGGTAAAGTATTAGCTATAGCTACGAAAATGGTTTAATAATTATGAGAGGAAATAAATCCTATTCTTTAGGTTTGACCATGTTTTCCGCTTTTACCCAATCATCAAATTGATCTTCAGTTAAGATGCCTAAATTGACAGCCGATTCTTTCAAGGTTAAACCTTCTTTATGAGCATTTTTCGCAACTTTAGTAGCCTCTACAAAAAACAGATCAATCTACACTGCTAGGGATTACTATCGTAGCCAATATGTGGATTGAGTGCCGTGACCAACATAAGAGATTTCTCCATCAACTCTCTAATTCTGTCTCTATTCGGCTGAATACCTTCAATGCAATTTTTATTGAACGATAAGATAGAATCACTCAACAAACGAATTGATCGCAATACATTAACCACAATAACCGGCTTAAAAACATTAAGCTACAAATCAAAACAAAAGAAAAACCTCAAAATGACCATTCGATCCAGCAATAGTCACTGTGGTATGATTTCCCATAACTTGTGTACAAACCATAGTAATGGCTTCGCATTGCGTAGGATTAACCTAACCATATATAAACACCTAATATTACCTTTCCAGGCATGATGGAGGATCCGGGCTCGTTTTCAGGTAAAATCAATTCACCTAAACCACATCTTGGTCCCGAACCTAGAAATCTAATATCATTTGCAATCTTCATTATTGAACAACTAATGGTATTTAAAACTCCAGAGAATTCTACCATAGAATCATGAGCTGCTAATGCTTCAAACTAATTATATCGAGGTAAATGATGGTTACTTTATTGGGGGCAGTCTTGAACGGATAATTCGTGATTTTGGAAATCTGCTCTGCCATCTTTACATCAAACCCACGAACCGTATTAATACCCTAAACACATCAACAATAAAAGGAGTCACGGTTCCAACGGCAGTCCCGCCTTGAGCTAAATAACATAGCCTGGGCAATGCTGTGTTGACTCTATCTATTGAGAACTTGATTTGTTGATAATAGCTAGAAAAAACTTGTCCTAAAGTTAACGGAGTTGCATCCTAAAGTCATCAACATATAAGGCGTTCTAAGGGATGGATACTTGAGTGTGTGTGCGTCCAATCTTGATTATGTCTTCAAATTCCTTCGATCTTTTCTCTAAAGTGCATTTAAACGCCTCTAAAGCGGGCAACAATCTTTGGCAAGCCTCAGTGACCACAGAAACATGCATAACCGTTGGAAACCTATGACATCGATATGAGAGCGGTTACGTATCATTAGACGATTGACTCATATTGACGTGATCGTTCGGATGGATCGGATCTTTACTGCCTTTTTCCCCTCCAGCTAATTCAATCGCTCGATTAGAAATCACCTAATCAAATCGTTTAAAGGATGGGCGGCATTACTTCGTTGATGTTCATGTTCGATTGTGTGCCTGATCCCGTTTGCCAAATAACTAACGGAAAATGAGAGTTGAGCTTGCCATCAATCACCTGCACCAAAATCATCGGATTGTGGAGAAATACTTCTTCAGCTGCTTGGATTATTAAGTCTGATTTCGACTTATCCAAGCCAAATTGTGAATTAACCATAGCGGCGGCTTTTTTCACTATACCGAAGGCTTTTATTAAAGGTTCGGGCATCCGCTCTCTTTCTCCTCCAATATCGAAATTCTGCAACGACCTATAAACGTGAAGAAATTAAATAAGCAGGATGTGAAGGTACCGTTGTGTTTGAGCTCCCCAGTATTTGTCTGAAGGTACATTTATATCTCCAAAACTATCTTTTTCAATACGAAATTTGGACTACCCAACCCAAACATTAGAGAGCAGAGTTACCATTTTCCTCGTTGGCACGTGTAATAATTTTTTCTATACATTTCGTGGATTATAAGATGAGAGGTGGGTTACTTGAGAGATTCTCCTTTTAATAAATGATATCATTTTCCAAATATCAAGTGGTTGAGCTGCTTTCGTTGTGGATTAAAAACCAATGAATTTAGCAGTGATCCAACACAAACAGCATGTAATAATTGGGTAATTGAAAAACTAGGGCATTTGTTGCTTCATGAGATGCTATGCTTTCATTACAAATTGCGAGATTTGTAATGAAATTAGACGATAAAAGCTGAAATAATAGTAATATTTTAATCAAATAATATTTAGATGAATTTTACAAACTTTTATCCATTGTTTTTTGGCTAGATCTCCTACTACTAGTGAGACTCGAAAAACTATGCGCGTTTAATGTGATGGGAATATTATCAGTCGGTGAAATGAGGAGACAAGCTTCTGGAAACATCCCTTCTTGATTATTAACGAGATTTTTGCCATGAGCCCAACCATCATCAAACCGTTCTAAAACTTCAATCTTATCATCCAAGCTGAGTTTCAATTCATCATCCGATTTAGGGAAATAAGGAAACGCTACCTTATGAGTATTCTTGCGTTTTCCGCCAGTCGGTGTAGTAGGGTTGGTGGTGCAGGTTTGTTGTCGTTCTTTTCGTACCCTTTTGAATCTATAAACAAAGAACAATATCAAGATAATCAACAAGAAACCCCCAAGAATAAACAATACAGCAATAAATATTGTAGAAATCAATAAATTTTCATTGATTAACTTGAATAAAGATCGCGAACATTCGTTAGTTTTGATGTAATTTTCACAACATTCTGATTTTGTATTTCGGCATAATTCACAGACATCTTTTTTAGAACTAGTTACATGAAACCCACAAGTCTTTTGCTCACTTTCTTCTGCACTAACACAATTATCCTCCTCACCATTAAAGGGGAAATGATCGCAGCTCCTCTTTAAGATAGACAATCTCTCGAGACTCAATTCCTTATCTGAACATTGTGCGATATCTCTAACAGCAGAATCGAAGGATGACCAAAATATATCACAATCTTTTCTACATAACGGTTTAGATTTACCCGAATTACAACTCTTGCCTTCTGGTGAATTCAACAGATAGGAACACGTATGAGTTTCCCTATATCGAGTCTTCAATTGTTTCATGTTTAAGTTGGAACATCCTAAGAGTTTCTTGAAGTACTTACTGTCTTCTGATGATTCGAAGTGAGTCGCAAACGCTATCTTCATACCATTTTCATCAGTCACATTGACGCCACTTGATTGAAAGGTAGTTGGCATTTTGAGGTCGCTGTATAATGGACATAGTGCATTGTTTTTGAATTCAAAACATTGACTCTTAATACAACTTGGTATAATTAGTAATGGATATTTAATCATTTCTATAACGTTTTTAGTTGCTTTGAACTTCTTATATTGCTTAATTTAGTTTGCTTGATTTTTCATGCTCCAAGATTTGTCTGGCTTTATTTACCACGTTTTCCGAAAAATAAACAATGATTTGATAAATACTGCTTTCTAGATTCTTTGTTAATAAAACATAATACAACTCTTGTTTTTAAAGAAAAAATAACTATATTTTTTCATTTTATGCATAATTTATGATTTGCATGAAAAAATCGTTTTTACTTTCCTTCGCCTCTACAATAAACCAACACAGTATAGGTAAAGTATCCCGTATATTTTTTTGGAATTCCTAAATTAATCTGTTATATAATACAATATTAAAACAAATACGATTTTAACTCGTAAAAATTTATTTTTTCAATATGGCATAATATTTTTGAAACATAATTCAATTCTAATTGGTCGAGAATTTGAATGGATAAAATAGTAAATAAATTCAAGTATTTACATTCCATAATATATCTTTTAGCTATATTTCTTGCCATTTTAGTTGCTTACTCAATCTATTTTCACTATGATGAAAGAATTATAACCGAGGCTTCAAAAATTTTGTGCCATATGAGATTAAACCATTAAGAACAAGAGGTAAGCAAGAAAATAAGTAATTTAGTCATTATAAATTACAGATTATTACCAACAATAAGTTGGTCATGTACAGCCTGCAAAGCTTTACTGGAAAGATCCCTCTTTATAACACACGAAATATTAATTTCAGAAGCACCTTGAGAGATCATATCTATGCTAATACGTAAAATGGTTAAAGGTAGACAATAAAAAATAAAAATTGTAAATAAATAAAAAGGATATCTTGTTTGGATATGGCACCAAAAAATCTTTTCGATATACCAATACTTTGTCTCATAAATTGTCCAACTAAACTCAATATCGCCATATCATAAAGCACCAAAACCTACACAAATCATATATAACTAGGAGGATAGATACATCACCCAAAGTCTCTAATTCTGATATTGCTAATTTTAATGTTTCTTTGTGTAATATAGCTTTATATTGAAAAGCCATAGATAAATGAACTTCACTTGTAGAGATCAGATCAACCAATAATCTGTACTTCGATAAGATTAGAAAGACGGCCTTTAAAAACCCATGCGAATGCAAGCTTTTGTTAGAATGAACATTGATAACAATAATATGATCTTTAAGTGCAATTGCAGTTGCTATAACTGTATTATCTTTATTTTCTTTGATAAAGTTTGGAATAATCAGAGTACCAGGTCTTTCACTTAATGAATCAGGAAACATGATATTTCTAATCCTTACACTAATATTATATTTATGACAAAGTAGGAGTGCAGATTGATGGACACCTTCAAATCCATAATATGTTAATTCCATAGCTTCATTTGTGGATACTTTTTCTAAATGAACTGCATTATTCACTCTATCTGGATCAGCGGTAAAGAGACCATCATGTGGTTTGAATATTTGAATCTCATCTATTGATTTTATACTACAACCTAAGATGGCACAGGTTAGATCACTATATCCTCTACCTATTTTTCTTAATAATCCACCTGGATAACTACCAATAAACCCTATAAATCAAAATTAAAATCATACCTGAAAAAAGTGGTATTTTATCTTCTGGACATGAAGTAATCATTGATTTAATCTTGGTTATTGCAATTTCTATTAACTCATCTTGATTTTTGTTGTTTATCTCTATTTTTCTTTCAAATATATATTCAAGATCATATAATTCGGGTTTGAGATTCTAAAGCTTAGCTTCTGGTATTTACTTTGCTCTTTAGGAAATGATATACTATTATGGATGCTAGCTTCTCGCCAACTGAGATGAATAAATCTTCAGCTCTACCAGAAAGCTCACCCAAAACCTAAAATTCTCTATGAAGATTTTGATTTCGTACTTCAACGGCATCGATTAAAGCATGAATTCGCCTTTTCTCTTTATTTAATAACTTTTTTATATTGATAAATTCTTCTCCTTGATCATTAGAGCAAATAAATTTCAATGCTTGTTGAATGTGCTCTTCGATAATTTCGTCAATTAAAAGACGTGCTTCTTGGGATTGACCGATGCGACATTTATCAGCGATATTAATCAATCTGAAATGAAATAAAATATCTTAATATACCTTGTAGTAGTACCTAGTTTCAAATGAGGTGCTTTACTTCTAGCAGAAAATACTATAGCAATCTTATGTGTCTTAATCTGTTCCCTTTTAATTATTAGTAATGAAGGATAACTTAATTGCTATTTCAATGTTTTCTAAATATTCTCCTACGCTTAATCCTCCAAATTTTTGTACTATCCAATTTTTGCTCATGTAAAATCAAAAAGTTTCTTGATTCAGCTCTTGAGTGTGATTTAGACTCAACTCTTTGCCAAATAGAATTGATACGAAATAATATAAAAATATCTCGAATTTGATTAAATTAAAATACATTTTAAGAGCTATCATATTAATACTTCATTTCGACTTAATTGGTATATTTCGCTATAGAAGTATTTTACAACTTTTGTGACGTAAGACTAAGCATGAAATTGCCTCTTATACTTCTTTTAGAATCATGTATGCGAGCAATTACAAGAGATGGGACATATAAGAATTTAAGAAAGCAAAGAATATTATTTGTAATAACATTTGGAACCAGGTCTCATGCTGAATTCATGTTTGAAATTCTCTCAAATCTTCAACTTAATGGACATGAAATTGCCTTTGTTTCCTCTAAGAGTAACTTTGCGTGGACCAAGAATTACAATTTTAAGAATATAGAAGCCAAGGCAGTTATAGGTGTTACAGAATTTATGGACTTGTTAAAGAAGAAATATAATGAAGCCGAATTATTAAATTTTGTCTCTAATCATGAATTAAAACAAGATTTACTTTTAAAAATTGGTTATGTAGATAGTTATGAGTCTAATTTCTTGGAATTATCGTCTTTATTCGATGAATATAAGCCTGATTTAATTATTTGCGATCCTTTAGGTCCTTGTATAGATGTAGCAATGAAAATGAGATTAAATGTAGTTTTAGCAACTCAACTCTTTCTACAAGGAAGTAACCTCTGATTTTTTATTCTTTAGCCAAAGAAATGACTGCACCATATATTCCTAGCAGTATCAGCTTTATCCCATTAACGACAGAACACATGGATTTTATCGATAAACTTAATTATATGGTAGTGGCACCTTTATTGACGCTGTATGACTTATCTCCGAAATTACTTCGATTGCTTCAAGTAAGAAAATCTCTAAATTGTGAAACTTGGTCATCATTTGACCATTTTGAGAAAACTTTGGTTTTAGTTAATACATTTTTTGGCTTAGAAGTAATACTTAACATATATGTTTTTATAGGTAGCAAGGCCTTTGAATCCAAATATCAAGATAATAGATCCAATTTTATCCACTCAATTCGATGATATTACAAAAGACCTGGAACAATTCTTAGTAAACAAAAACAGCTGCATAATATTGACTTCTGGAAGTTTTTTCACGAGATCTATTTATCAAAATCAAGAACTTTTATTAGGGTTATTAAACAGTAGAAACACTATAGATTGCATATTATGGAGTATGAGATTACCTTTTAAAGCCAATTTTGGAGTTAGAAAATTACCAAAATCTTTAGAGACGGAATATAAAAGTTGGGAGGATTTAATAAATAAGATAATCGAGAAAAGTGAAATGTTTTACATTACAGAATGGATACCACAAAGAGCATTACTTAAAGACAACCGAATAAAGTTATTTATAGCACATGGTGGGCTAAGTAGTATATTTGAATCTATAGATTCGATGAAACCTCTGATTATTTCTCCTTTACTTATGGATCAAGTTAGAAATTCGAAAAAGGTAGAAGAATTTGGTATTGGTAAACACCTTGAGTCCAAAAGTAATCATGGAGAAATTTTAAGTAAAATATTAGAAACTTTGAATGATCAAAATATACAAAAGAATTTATTAAAGGCTAAAATTATATTAAAACAAGCTAAATATTCTAAAGATCATGTAGCTCATTTTATAGAGAAGATTATGTTACTTAATAATTTGTGTAAATATAACTGCGCCGCTGAACATTTGGTCTCTTTAGAAAACATAATTCCATTTATTCAAGCTAATAATATTGATGTATACTTGTTTTGCTCTATAATTGCTGGCATTGTATTTTACACTCTTTATAAAATATTTACAATGTCAGTAACAATTATTGTACGAAGGACGTGATCACAATAGTTGCTTGAATTATAATATAATTGTTACATATATTTAATAAATTGATATGTACCCTAGTTTAATATGATCTAACCTATTAATATATAGATTTACTTCCGAAATCATTAGTTTTTGATGATTTTCGAAATATTTCTAATGCGAAACTTTAAAATGAGCTCTATATTTTCTTTCCAGATTATTTTATCCAAGCTGATTTATCAAGACCGTCTTTTGAAAAAGAATAAAATAGATTCTCATAATGATACTCAACTCAATCTTAAATATGAAGCTTCAATTGAAAATGACGATTTTATAGCTGCATTAATAAAAAATAGTTGTAAAAGGCCTCATATTTTACTTCAAAATTATTATAAACAATTAAGAGAAGAAAAGTTCTATATATAAAAAACTTGGAAAAAAAATAAAGCCTTTTAATGTTGTTTGGGATGAAAGTAAAATTTTATCTTTAAAAGAACAAAATGAAATAGTTTCAAATCGTATTTTATTGGAAGCCGATTGGATGCAATTTTTTGAACATGGTATACAGCTTAGACATCACACCAATTTGGTTATTTTTACAATGAAATTCGACGAAAAAGTCAAAGAAAAATTTTTTGTATCACTGTAGTGACAGAAATGCAGTAAGAAATTTTTTAAAATAGACATAGTTGGCTCCAATTAACGATCTGAAATATGAGGTACTTATATAAATCGATATTCTTAAAAAAGTTAATTTATTTTTTACGAAAGTTTACATATTTATATGTTTCTGTCTTGTTTTTGCAAATATTAAGAATTTCAAAAAGGACTTTCATTTTTACCAAGACAGGAAATTATTAGAAGGCTATTACTCGAGCATTAGAGATAACTTACTCATAACAAAGCTAAAAGTTTAAGGTGCAAAAACGCAGTTTTATTATTCCAAAATATTTATCAGCAAATGATAGAGGACAAACAATACTTTGTCAACAAAATGGGAGGCTTTTTACAGTTGTACAACTTAAAGTGGTCAGAGGATAAAATTATCATGTTTGGTAAAAAAGTATCTGATATTTTTCGAGCTAATGGCAATTTTTCTTATAAAGAGATTTTTGGACAAGATTGATCAGAATTTGACAATATTAGAAAAAGAGTATTGTTATTTCTTATAGAGTTTTCTATAAAATAAATGAATTGGCCAAATCTAAATATTTAAAAATCTTCAATGATCATGGAATAAGAAGCGAGAATATCGTAGAGATTTACAATTAAATGAGGCACTTTAGAGTTTAAATTTTATGTTGCAGTCTAGTTTAGTAGTTTAGAAATCACTTGAAAGCATTATTTTACAATATTATCTTGCAAGTAAATTGAATAACAAAAACGTCGATATACGAGCAATAAGAATAAATATCCATAAATTATTTAATTATAAGAATATGAAATATGCTATTCAATAATATTTAAGGAAGTAAATGTTGAGTTATGTGTTCATTAGAGAAAATATCAAAAGGATCCAAAATCTTTCTAAGAGCCAAAAATTCCTCCAACATAGGATAAGCAATTTTAAAATCTCTATATTGCATAGAATGCACCTAAAATTTTTTTAAAAAATTTTACAGTTGCCCAATGTGGTCTACCATCATATTTTATCATCAGCTTTTCAAATTGTTCCCAATATCTTGAATATTCAATCTCAAAACCAAAAGGTCTAAAATAATTAACAAAATAACAACCTGAACATTATAGCTCTTACATAACACACATCTGTTTGATAACAAGGACTAAGCCAAATATCGTCAGCTTTAGCAAACCTGACTTCCACGGGGAAATGAGCTGAATGATTGGAAATATCCAAAATTTCTTTTAATTCTTTTAAAGCCAAAGGAGCCTTGTTTATAGGAATCACCCATTCATTTTCATTGTGAAAGAGTATATAATCAAATTCAAGAACTTCATAATATTTGCCTATTTTAATATTCGTTGAGTCAAAAAGGCACTTAAAGAAAGAAAGAGAAGTCCAATAATGTATAAAAGGAAATATAGAAGCTAATAAAATCACCAAGGAGCAAATATGTCTAAATAAAATACTTTTTTTTAAATATCTTAGTATCTTAAAGAATTTTGTTTCCTCTTTTGACATAAAATCATTGTATTGCCTTAATGAGATTTTATTCGCTTCCCATAAAACTGAATCAGCGAGCTTGTTGCGCATCTGAGGAAAGTACATAATTTTAGAATAATTAGATCTATTTACTCTTTCAAAAGAACGGCTACAAAACCAAGATAGAGATATCGGTGATTGATAACAACGTAAGTAAAACATTGGAACCAGATTTAAAGAAACTTGAACAATGATACCTAAACAACCTAAGTTACATTGTAAAGCTTTGAAATGTATTTCATTTCTTTCTTCTGAACATACAAATCTTCTATTATTACTTCCTATCACTACAATTTCTTTTATCAATCCTGATAATATTTTATTCTTTGTACCTGTTCCATGCACTCCTGTAGCAATTGTACCACCTATCGTTTGCTGACTTATTGAGCTTAGATTTTCTAATGCCAACCCTTCTTCTTCTAGCTTTAGAATTAAATCTTTTAACTTTATGCCACTTTGTACAATAGCTATTTTATTAAATCTATCAATCTAAAAAATAAAAATAATGTATTACAGACAATATTTTATTGAAATATTTCAAATCTATTAAATATTCTTTTCCTTTAGCAATTGAATTTGATGATAAAAACGAACCAATTGATTTAAGCTTTTTACCATCTTCTCTAGCTTCTATTATTATCTATAAATGTATTAATATTTAAGAAACTTCTTCAATATCTTCTTCTGTTGTAGGGTAATATGTTTTTTTTGCTTTTACTCTCTGTGTTTTTGACCAATTTTCTCGTTTTTCGTTGTATTGAATTTTCATCAAAGATTAATTTGATTTACAATACGATTTTGGTATCTTCTAACAATGAGGGATTTAAAATAACCTAAATTGGTAGATATTTACATATTAAACAATCTTACCCTTTTCTTTAAAAATAACAAGCAAAGTTTTTTCATAGTATTTACTTAGCCTTCATTGGTTTGAGTTCGCATAAGCAAATTCATTAGCGATTTATCAGCTGTTCAGAGGGGTTAAACCTAGATTTAACCACCATCATGCTTTTATACAAAAATCAAAATAAATATAGTAAATAACATTATTATAATATCTACTTTAGCTTTTATTTCCATCAAAATCCACCTTTTCACTTTTTAGAATACAGAAAAGCAAAATAACAACGGAAAATAATGAGATAATTTAATCAACATAAAAGTTGAATATATAGCTAGAAACTACACTCGGTTTGATTTAATCGATTTTACAGTAATATTAAGCCTAATTTTCCCTATATACAACCTTCTAAAAGGATTGTATCGAATAAAAATCAAGGATAAAATAAAGTTTATTAAAAATCAAGGATACATCTTACTTCATCGTTTGGCATTAGTAGATCTTTTAGAGAGCGTTATAGAAGTATTGAAAGAAGCTAAAATCGAATTAGGAGTACAATTTCTTAATTTAGCATCCAAGGATAAATTTTCAACAAATTAGGAGAGTTTGTACCGCATATAGCATCGGGTTCAGACTATAAAAGTCTTCGACCTTACTATGTTCTACATGTATCAAACCCCATGCTAATCGTCATCATAATTATCACCCAAACCAAAGACATTCTTCGACTAAATCATTTTTATAAAACGATCCTTTACATGCAGATAAATGTGATGTTACTTTAAAGAGGTTATGTTTCTCAAATTAGAGTAGAAGCTGTGATTCATTTTTGATCAAAATTTTGAGAAGAATTGATCCATTTCCTTAGTCTTTGTTCTTGGGTAGATTATTCATGTCTTTAGTTTGAAGCTTTGGACATTTCATTTCTTGTTTCCTTTGTATTCTAGCTGCTGTTCATACCTTTCCAATCTGTCTTTTCCTGAAAAATTTTCGTTTTAAAAAAGCCAAAATGCGCTTGGATCTATACAGCACAAAATTTTTGAAGCCTCGGTTATAATTCTAGAATATTAATGCATCACAGTGAAAATAGGTTGAGGAAGCAATTAAAATAGCAAGAATTATAACTAACAGATATTTTATGGATATTAAATACATGAATTTATTTACTATTTTATGCATTCAAGAAACTAAAATTCCTCGACTAATTAGAATAGAATTATGTTTCAAAAATTTTGTCCCATATAAAAGAAGCACGTCAACATCGTCATTCGCTCTCTCTCGTAAAAGTTGCTTCTAGGTTTTAAAAAATCGAAAATGGATTATGTCATTTAACATGTGTTTGGTTGGAAACTTTGATAAGTTAATTTTACACTGTTTTTTGTGAATCACAGGTATTTTCATATTTCTGAATTTGATATTGTCACAAAATATCAATAATTCGATCACAAACTAATCGAAAACACACTTTCAAATCATTATAAAGCTGGACTATAAACTTAAATACAACAATTTTACAACAATATACCACTTGTGTTAAATTCCTTGATACGATGCTAATATTTTTCGCCTTAATCTAAAGTTTTTCACAAAAATTATTTTGATGATTTAATTTTGCTAAAAGTAAGACATTTTGCATAAACATATTACATAATAAGGAATGAAAACTTTAACCATAAAAAATTTTCGGTAAATATGGCAATTTATTTTCATTCAGAGTAGTCTCCTTTTGTTTCTCTTCTTAATTCAACCAAATTTTTTATGAATCTAGATTATTCTCACTCTTATTCAACCAATTATTTAATAAATGGACTACTCTGAACGAAAATAAAGTGCTATATACCAGAAACTTCATTAATATATCAGGGAAGTTATGGTTTCCGATGTTAGAAGCGAAAATAAGATCTCTGTTCAACATAAAAGTAAACATAAATCTATGAGAATGGTTAACTAAAAGAAAACTCAAAAACACCATGTTTAAATGACCTGTTGATGTAAAGAGCTTTTTAAACAGTTGGATCAATACGAAAGGACTTTATACTAAGAAATCGATTATATATATGGACCAAAATTTTTGAAAGAAACCAATCATTTTGGTTGAAGAATTCATTATAATTCTCGAAAGAACTTTATTATTTTGGTTGAAAAATTCAAATAACTACACAAAAACCTGCTTTGGTTGATAAATAAGCGTAAATTATATTTATTTATCAACCAAATAATACATATATTTTTTATTTCAACCAAAATATTAAGTTTTCTTCCATATCCCTTGTGATATATTAGGGCGTTCCGCGAAATAGGGACTCGAATTTTGCTTAATCACTCCTTTAATAATATACTAATAATACCAAGTCTTTTAAACTAATTTACATATATGACAAGCTTTATTTATAAATAATTATATTTTGAATATTATCATGAATAGCTTGAAAAAATTAAAAGATTCAATTTCAGATAAAGAACAGCCGATTTTCATCTAATTTGGCGTAATTCATAAAGAATCAGTTTGAAATAGTGTCTATAAACTAAATACAGTCAAGAATTTAGTTACTAAGCTTAAGAGAAGCTACAATGTGGTTGAAGATAGTCGAGGAGGCGATACAAGTGATGTCTCGAAGAAAGAAAATGTAATAGATAAAATTAAAAAATTTTTGGCCCAAACTAGAACATGATCTTGCCTTGAACTTTCCATTCTGGTAAATTGTAGTAAAACAACAGTATTTCGATATTTAACAGAAGATTTACAAATGTAAAAATTATTAAGTAAATAGGTACCTCATTTTCTCACGAATGAACAAAGAGAAGACAGAGTGTTAGCATGTAAAAACAATATGTAACTCTAATAGAGACAAAATAACTTAATTAATCGAACATTGGCAATAGATGAAACTTGGGTGTCTTTATACATGCAACCCCAACGTGACCAGATTCGATCTTGAGGGAATAAGAATAAAGACCCGCCTGAAATTTGTACTTCAATCTAAATATAAAAAAAAGAGAGTGCTAATAGTAGCAATGGATTTTCAAGATGTTGCTTATTGGAAGCTTTGTGTCTCTAAAGACACACTAACTGCAGAAGTATATAAAAACTTCCTAATAGAATTATTAGACAAATAGTTACCTGATAAGAAATTCAAGATACCTATAATATTACATGATAATGCTAGGCCACATAAATCAAATCTCATAAAGCAGTATTTTATTGATGAAAATATCCGGGTTTGGGATCATCCTCCCTATAGCCCTGATATTAACCCACCTTATTTCAATTGTTTTGGGAAATTAAAGAGGAAGTTAAAAGAGAATATTATGACGATTGGAATGAACTAGAAATTCAGCTAGAAAGTGCAATTCAGGAGCTTAATTCTAAAGGTTTTATGAATGGTATCCAGAAGCTACCCGAAAGATGGATAAATCTAATAGATGCAGAAGGTTCGTATCTTATAAACATATTAATTTTTAACTTTTTACATTTATTAATGAATTTTTTATTTAAAAATTTTCAAGTCCCTGTTTGCTTGAAACGCCCTAATAAATACTCTTAAATTTAAAATAACCAAGATACCAGAGAATATCAACATTGGAAATATTAAAAGTGAAGACTACTCGGTGGCTCATGGTAGAAAATTCCTAATAAAAGATATAAAAGCCACAAAATCGTCATTCATATTTAATGATATTAGCTAGATATGAATATGTCACTTTATTTTCGTTCAGAGTAGTCCCCATTTTACTTATTAAATAATTGGTTGAGCAGGAGTGAGAATAATCTAGATTCATTAAAATTTTGGTTGAATTAAGAAGAGAATCAAAAAGGAACTACTCTGAACGAAAATAAACTCCCATATTCAAGAACAACTTTCAACCTAAAATCGAAACAAATACATGGAAAGTGATTACAATGAATGTCGTCACAAAAATTAGATCCAAACATCATGCATTCGAACCTATGTGTGATTTCTGCTATGAATATGAAGATATAATCCATAGATACTTTACATGCCCGGTAGCTTCGTTTTGGTAGGAAATGATTCTAAATGTTTTCGGAATTAAATTCTATGAAATAAAAGAACTGATATTTGTGGAAATATTAGGTTCAGACTATGGTAATACAGGAAACATCTTGTTTCAAGTAAAGCTGTAGTTTATTAACAAGCAATTCTATAACAAGATCTTAGGTGATGAACTCTTTAATTATAAAAATGAAAAGGTGGAATTGAAGGGGCTAATCATAATAGCATTAATTCGTGCCTTGTTAAATGTTCACAGTTGAAAATCGAAATAGTTCGTCTTCAACTTTTATTTTGAGAATGGGTTTCTCAAGATAAAGTTGGAAATTAGTTTCCGATTTTCAAAAGTGGATCTGAACTGAAAAGCTCAACCGCTATTTTTTCAAAAAATAAAAAGCCAAAGTGCGATTTTATATTAAGAGTTTACGTAATCAATTTGATTTCGAGAAAATACACATCAACTTTTATTGTATCCTTTTTAATCAATTGTCTTTTGTATATTCAATAAAATCTAAATCTTGTACTTTAAATTTTGAATCGGTAATTCTTACCCAAAAGATGCCTGAAGGTGCGTATATTTTGCAAAGATATATCATTATAAAGTTACTTCTTTAAAAACTTTATTATTTCTTTCTCGTTTTGATTTGCTTCAAGACCATTTGTTTTCATTTTAAGAGCTCAAAAGCAAAACATAAACAGAAAATAAGGAGACAAAAAGTATATTATTGGACTAATTTTGGTTTTTAAAACCTAATTTAATTTTTTATTATTTTTAAAGATATGATTACTTTTCTTTCAATTGAAATTAAGCAAATTAACAGTGATTTATCAGTTATTCAGAGGAGTTGGATCCTAGATTGACCAGTCAACTTGCTTTTATACAAAACAACAAAATAAACTATATGCGGCGAACCAGAGTAGAGGGTTTATTTTTATGTAGCGTAAACTATGATTTTTAATGGCTTAATTCTTATTTAACTAAAAATTCCTCAGCATATAACGAAAGCAATTCAAAATTTTTAGAAAATCGAACCAAGATGAAAAATCAAGAAAAGCTGAAGCAACAATTAAAAACCAAAAACTTGACAAGTATCAAAGAAATATGTAGAAAATTAGAATTCGAATCTACATTCAAGAGAAATATACCTATGGATGTAATTTATCTAGTTTGGCTCCTGTGTGATTTTTCAGAAAATAAACTCAAAGAAGCCAATAATGTATTCCAACGTATGTCTGAGAGAATGATAAGTATGAAAGAAATCAATTTATTATTAGAAATAGAGTCAGGAATTATCAGAGGAGAACCTAACAAATCGAAGTTAAACGAATTAATTACATCGCTTAGCAATCCAAGTCAATTTGATTTCAAAATTTTACTTCAATCTTATATAAAAAGATACCAAACGTCTTTGTTGGATGTATTGGCAATATATAAAGATTCTTTCGAGTCTCAATATTTAGCAGATTATCTTGATGTTTCTTTAAAAGATTTGGAACAATTGCTTAAAGAATTAGGCTGGATTTTTTATGATTCTTATTGGCGATCTCCTACAATAAATCCAAATAATATATCTACTCGAAGTTACAGACCACCCGAATTTAGCACTTTGGTTTCTCTTGCTTATCAATACGAGCTATAAAAGATCTTTATTATTAAAAATTGATGAGAATTAACGCTTTTATTATTTTTTCGAGAAGTTACTTAAAATCCCATTAGATTCAATGTCACTTCATTTACTGATACTTATTTTTAAGATTTTTATACCATAAAAATAAAAACTTAGAACACTATACATCATTTTATGCATTTATTAATAATATTTAATGAAAACATTAGTCACTTGATTCCCCCAGTTTATGCATTTTGATTATTGACAAATTCATGCAAATTCTTCACATCTAGAATTTCAAATTGTTAAATATTTTACAATTGTATTCAAAGAAAAGCAAAGATATAAAATTAAGGGATGTATCTTTAAGATAAATATTCTATATATCATTAATTTTAACATAAGGTTTTTCTAGCCTACATTGTAGAATTGTGACTTATTTTACAGTAGAAGTCAATACAAATTTCTTAATTTCTTGATGTCTACAGGGTGGCGCAAGTAAATTTGGACACTCTAAACCTCTGTGCAAAATTAATGCGAAAGGATAATCAGAATTTAAAATTGCTTTTTTTAAATAAATATAAAATATATTTTCATAGATTTTTAGATAATTCAACATTGGAGTTTTTAATTTTATTAAGTAATATTATTATTTTAATTAGTAGTTATTTAGATTTTAATAATTTTTAAAAAAGAAATGAAGGATAAGAAAATTATACTTCAAAATTTTTGGAATAACGAAGAGAAAAGACAAAAAGTCCTTGCCAAACTATCAGGTCAGCACTTGGCTACTGTCTACCGTTATTTGGCCAGAATACGAGATGGGCTTTCTCTGGAACAAAAGCCGGGAGCTGGAAGGCCAAGTGTTTTCAAAAGAAGAGATAAAGCAAGTCTTATTCAACTTGCTTGTAAAGATAACATGAGGTCTTCCAGTGACCTCAGAATTGAAATGGAGGAAAGAGGAAGCCCATCTGTTTGTTCCAGTACCATTAGAAGACATTTAAACAAATGTGGTTATTTCTGTTTATCTTATAAAAGAATACCACTCCTCACCTGAGTACACAAAGAAAACCGGGTTAAATGGTGTCAAGATCACCAAAGAACAAGATGGAGTCAATGGATCTTCACTGATGAGAGCTGATTCCAACTGTATCGAACCAAAAAAGGTAGGTGGGCAAAGAAGAGACCGAAGGTTGGAGTTCAAAATTTTGGAAAGGGGCTGATGGTTTTGGATGGAATAAGCTTTCTCAGAAAAACAGATTTGATTTTTTTGGAGGGATACATCAATGGAGAAAAATATATAAAGTCACTTAGTGATGCTGAAAACAGCATTATACAACTTTATCCAAAGAGATTTGTGTTTCAGCAGGACGAGGCGAGCTGTCACACTTGCGAAACAGCTTCAAACTGGTTTGAAGAGCGAAATTGGACTGTCCCACCCTGGCCAGCTAATTCACCTGATCTCAACCCGATTGAAAATGTGTGGTCACTTATGAAAAATAAAGTTGAGAAAAAGAGACCCAAAATCATCCAAGATTTGAAAGAAATAATCCAGGAAGTTTGGGATAACCTATCACCAGAATATCTCAAGTCATTGATCAAAAGTGTGCCTCGCCGTGTTCAAAGCTGTATTGCTCAGAAAGGAGAGAAGATTAAGTATTAAATTATATAATTAAATTTATTTAAATTAATTGTCTTTTAAAAAAAATTAATAATTATTTTTAATATGTAATTTCTTTTGAATAAGCACTGTTTTAATCTTCGCATTAATTTTGCACAGAGATTTAATTTTTGTGATGGGTGGTAATAAAAAATATATTTATTTAGTCGATTTTTATTTTTTTTAAATAAATAACTTTTAAAAATGGAAAATAAAACTATATTTATTGAATATAAAAATGTATCTATTGAATATCAAAATAGAATAAGAATAAAATGTTTATTGGAAGCTGGAATGTCCCCTACAGAAATATCACGTCAACTAAAATGCTCTCGACAAACTGTTTACAATATGAAGAAAAGAAGCAAAATGACAAGAAAAAAAAGGGTCTTATGGAATAGAAAACTTTGTAAAAACACCAAAAAATTTATAAAGCGTAATATGAAAGAAAAACATGGAGTTTCTGATAGAAAATGCGCTGCCAAGTTGAATTCTAGTTTAAGCTATCAAAAATGTAACAAAACTATAAATAGAAGAACAGTGCAAAGATATAGAAAATCGACAAATTGGGAAAATATGGTTATTCAAGACAAAATAAACCCCTTTTAAGTCGAAAAAATATTGATGATAGAATTAAGTTTGGTAAAATTGTTGAAAATGCAGGGGTTTTAACTAAAGGTCCAAAAGCAATAGAATTGATTGATAATATTTTATTTACTGATGAATCTCATATACAGCTTTATAACCAATTAAACGAAAGGAATAATGCATATTATACAAGCGAAAAAAGCAAAGTTCCGACAATACCTTGTCCTAAAAAATTACTTTCTATTATGGTGGCTGGAGGTATGTGCACAAATGGTTTAACAAAATTACATATTGTTGAAAAAGATTAAAAAGTAACAGGAAAATATTAGCAGGACAAAATCATTCCTATATATATAGAAGCTTTAAAGAACCCAAAGTTAATTTATAATAAAAGGAAAGCGACTTTTGCCCAAGATGGGGCTCCATTTATGGAACGAAAGATAATATGCAGCTTCTAGAATCAAAATTTCAAACGGTATGGGGGAAAGGAAAATGGCCTGGCAATACCCCGGATTTCAATCCAATTGAACATCTATGGAGTATTCCTAAAGAATCTATTCATAAAAATCCTCGGTCAAGAAATAGGGAAGAATTAATCGAAAGAGTTGAAAAGACTTGGAGTGATATTGATGAGAACACAATTAAAAACATCTGTCGCTCTTTCCTCAAAAGAATCCAAGAAATGCTAAATGCTAGCGGTAGAGGAACTAATTACTAGTATTTAAAAGTTACAAATAAAGTTTTATTATATTTTAATTTATAGTATCTATTGCATTATTTCTATTTTGGGGAAAAAAGATCCAAATTTACTTGTGCCGCCCTGTAAAAATCGTAAACCACAATGTTTAAGTATAAAAGGGTGAATAAACTATAGCTAATTGTAAATACACACATTATCTTTATTTTTAGCATCTTTTATATCCACTAAAGCTACTTTAAGCATAAATCGACCTGTTGAGATCAATACCCAAGTAACTATACATGTGCTAGCCATATTACCGATTAGAGATAATGGTAAAAGAAACTCTGAATCTGCGAATAAAGAGTGGAAACAATTAGCAGTCCAATACATCATAAACTCAGACAAGGAACTGGACTTTAAGAAGATTATGAATTTGGTTATTAGAATACCTGTTGTGATGAATTATATCCCTGATGTATTAAATTGCATATACCATAACAGGGATTCTCCTTATATTATACAAAAAACAATGCTTTCACTTAATAAGTAGAGTGAAAAGCAAGCCAATATAACTCAAACCATTGATATAATAATGAAAGTGTTTAGACATAAAGGCGAAGAAAATTATCTTTGAAATTATAACTTGTTTCTTGCAGAAGAAACCAAACATTTTTAAGGAATTGAAAGGCTGCAGTATTGATTTATTAATGAGTAATCCAACTTTGTTGTCTTCAGTTATGGATAACGTTGTTAGATATAACAAGAAAACTCTTAAGAAACTCCAATTACAGTTGCAACTATTGGGCGAATATATAAAAACTAACCCTAAAATAGTCAACACCTTCGTAAAATCTTTCGTTCATAACAACTGATCTTAATAAATACTTTTTTTAAAATTTGATTGTTTAGAACGAAAGAGGGTGGATATTATTAGGCAAATATGAAACATCATTACCGTAAATGTCCGATTACAAGATCGGGAGTAAAATTCGAAATAGATGGTTTTTTAACCCTTTAAGAAGTCACAACTTCTATAGAAGTCGAAAAAAGTCGATGTTTTTAAATAACTTCTATACAAGTCGAAAAAAGTCGACGTTTTTGAATTTACTTTAATAGAAGTCAGAGGAAAATGATATGGAACTTTGTTTTTTAAGTAATGTTTTTATTTAATTAGAATATATAAAGTAGTTGATAAGTTTATATTATCCTTAAGGGGATATTGATTTCGAAGCAATTTTCTCAACGCTTAATCAAATAAAATCACCTAGCAGTGGTGTAACCACCAGATAGACATTTTCACCCAGATTTTTTCGTATTCAATATAACTGGGCTTCTATGGTTGTAGTTTATGTCCTCACGTTTAAATAAATTGAAATATATTTTTGCCTACCTTAATTTTGTTCTAGTTATACACCTGTCGCCCAGCCTAAACATCACATAAGCGGGTGTGAAAAATGCGTTTAGTGTTTATTCCTTTATACAAACGTTACAATGACCTTTTTAACCAAAAAATTTATCAATTAATCTTTAAAGTCGACTATCCAAGATTTAGATCAAAAGAAAATTATTAAAATACTATTTAATATTAAATAAATTGACATTGTAAGTAAAATTTATGGGCTGACAAATGAGGAAATTTAGCCTTTTATATTAATACCCCCTATTAAAGAAGGTATAAACAAGAAAAATTATAAAAAATAAATCGAATGTCACGAAACAACCCTGAACAATCTTTTGACATTTCAAGCATATCTTTTAATATCCTAAGAGTAGACTTTGATGTTCTAAAAATGTCACAAAATGATAGGTACACAGAAAACTTCGAACTAGGCAAAAATTCCATGAAAAAACAAAGAAAAATTACTATCTTGATAATGGATGGGAAGAAAAATCTCAAACTTTTGCAAAAGAACATTGGATAATGAGCAGAAAAATTCTTATAGAATTACCCAAAACTATAGAAGGGTTTTTTGATATATTTTTTACAAAAGAAATAATCAACTATATAATAATGATTACTAACAAAGGTATAGATGAAGCTATACTACGAGAAGAAGCTTCAAAAACTGATTATTTGACAAAAAGCAATTTATTTAAATTCATTGCAATAATGATAATTTTGGGCATAAATAACACAGCTAATTATAATTATCGCTGGAATAAGAATAAAATGTTCTCTTATAATCGAATTATATCGGGTCTAATGAACTTGACAAGATTCCAAAAAATTAACAAATACTTAAATGTTTTATATTACCTGGACTTTACCGAAGGAAGGTTGATTAAAAGAAAGTCTATTATAATGGATTATTTAGAACGTCAATTTTCCGGTATATTAAGACCTGGAAAATATATAAGTTTGGACGAAGCTGTAATGGGATATAAGGGTCACACAAGAAATAGGGTATACTCTCCAGGTAAATCACATAAATTTGGAGTAAGATTTTATGTTCTTGCAGATTGTGTTACGGGATTTATATTTAATCTAAGAACAGTAGGGGAAAGAACAAAAATTAGAGAAACTGTTATTGATCAGGTTGAATATATTAAAGGTGAAAATAGAGTACTTTTTATGGACAATTTCTATAATAGCTACAATATATCGATAGAATTGTTAAATCACAAAATATATGTGCTGGGTACACTTCGAGATAAACGTGATGATCCTGAAGATCTAAAATCTATTATGAAACATACTCCAAAAAATACTTCTAAGATTTTCATAAAAGATAGAGTTCAAGTATTGATATATAATGACACAAAACCTGCTTCCATGATTACAACAGCTTATGACGCCAGTAAAATCATTAGAACTGAGAATTTAACTATTCCTATGATTATAAACGAATACAATAAGTTTATGGGAGGTGTAGACTTATATGATCAACTTATTAGCTACTATCCTCTAAAAAGGAAGACAAAATACTGGCGTCAAAGGTTTGCTTGCTACATAATCCAATTATTAGTACATAATTCTTATGTCATTTTTAAAGAATCTAAATTTAACCCAAATATATTACACTATGACTATGTTCAACATATAATAATACATCTAATTAAAATGGGCCACCAAAATTCAGATTATAGTAACCATTATAAAGTTGATAATTTTGAAATCGATGAAAGTGATCACCGTTTAATAAAGACTAATATTTGGAGGAACTGTAAATACTGTTTATCTCAAAATGTTAGAAAACAATCAAGATATCAATGTTTTGGATGCGACATATTTTTATGTCCTAACGTTTTTTATGATAACTACCACACTAATGAAAGCTCTGATCTATAATAATCCAAATAGTTATACCTCATTTTATTTTTTTAACTATTATTTTAATCCATTTAATATTATTTTTATAAAAACGTAACTTTGGGATATAGTTCGACTAATTCATAATTAGACAATATGACCCAAAATTTTTGAAGCCTCGGTTATAAGTCTTTCATATGGGACAAAATTTTTGAAGCCTCGGTTATAATTCTTTCATATGGCACAATATTTTTGAAGCATAATTATATTCTAATTGGTCGAGAAATTTTAGTTTCTTGAATGCATAAAATAGTAAGAATGAAAATAAATTCATGTATTTAATATCCATAAAATATCTCTTAGCCATATTTCTTTCCATTTTAGTTGCTTCCTCAACCTATTTTCACTATGATGCACTAATATTCTAGAATTATAACCGAGGCTTCAAAAATTTTGTGCCATATTAATGCATCACAGTGAAAATAGGTTGAGGAAGCAACTAAAATAGCAAGAATTATAACTAACACATATTTTATGGATAGTAAAGTTGATAAATACATGAATTTATTTTCATTCTTACTATCTTTTGAAAAAATAATTCATTTTCCGATGTG
This sequence comes from Holacanthella duospinosa, assembly GCA_002738285.1. Lineage (NCBI taxonomy): Eukaryota > Metazoa > Arthropoda > Collembola > Poduromorpha > Neanuridae > Holacanthella > Holacanthella duospinosa. Next base: position 46,561 of record NIPM01000645.1, read on the forward strand.
TGCTTATAAAATAAAATCTAGAATTTTAGCAAATAAATGGAAATGGATAATCACAAATAATAAAATAAGTTTTTTTTAAAAAGAAATGGACATGTTGTTTTTTTCTTCTGTATAATATTTAGCATTATATTACATTTTGAAATAATCTTGCCATATTTCATGCAACTGTGACAAAAAAATTGAAAAATATATAAATTTTGAGCCCTAAATGCATGGAAATTATTTAGGGGTTTTTTAAAAAATGCATAAAGACTCTAGAATTTGCATGAAATTTCTTATATTAAACTTGCCATTATCTATTGACTCATTTTTAAACATTCATGTAATCTTTTTGCGAATTCTCTGTCCAAATGTCAAAAGATCAAGGATTTGTAATAAGGAAAATCAGTAAACTTTAAAGTCGCATATGCATTATAATAAAGAGGAACACAACTTTGTTACTAAATTTATGAATTAAGTTATATAATATTGTTTCTAGCATTTAATTTGCAGTCTTTACGGAAAATTGATGCATAATTTACGGGTGTTCTAGATCTGTCAAATCCGCATTTATATTTACATAAAAGAACAGAGAATAACTAAAATAAAAAACACAAATGATCACTTTAATTTTATTATTCACTTCTCTGATATGCTCAAGAGCTTCTCTTAGCATAGTGAGAGAGCAAGAGCCTCAAGTAGCAATGCCCAATCCTGCGAATAACAACGATAGAAGAGCATCATCTGTAAATCAAGTATGGAAAGACTTAACCATCGACTACATCACTAACTTGAACAAAGTTGTAAATTTTGGTCAAATCTTCAAATTGGCTGCTCAAACTCCTACTGTCATGAAATACGTTCCTAGCTTCTTAGCTTGTTTCTCTCAGAACAAAGATTCTAAATATCTTGTAAAGATAAAACACAGTTTGATTAAAAAATACGAAGGTAGAACACTCGACTCAACTCAAGTCTACAACATCTTATCCAACGTGTTCAGGGATCAAAGAGCTAAGAAAGCTATTTTCGAAATTGTAACTTGTTTCTTACAAAAGAACCCTAATATTATCAGAGAATTTCGAGGTTGGCTCATTGATTTAATGTCTGCCAATCCTACTTTGTTGTCCAAGATCATGGAAAATACTATCAAGTATACCAGGGAAAATCCTAGAGAATTCCAAGAACAACTACAATTGTTAAGCGATTATGTTAAGACTAATCCTAAAGCGGTTAACACTGTTTTAAGATCAATAGTATCTAAAAACTCTTTTTATTAAATACTGTTTTCATATGCTTTTACAAATATAACCAAGTCGATTATTTAAAAAAATAGAACTAGATTTCTAAATGACTTGCTAATCTTATGCATTAAATCAATGCTTAGATCGATTGTTTTTTAGAATAGCATCAAGTAAAGCTTCATATTCAACTCGATGATTAAGGTTTTCACGATATTGATTTGATTCACTACTGATATATTGATTATACATAATTGTAATAGAGACCACCAGGCTCTCTAATTCATTATCTTGGTAGTCATAGCTATCTAGTTCGGACTTTATATCGTTTAGTAATCGAGCAAACATAGTTGAGTATTGATCATTCATGTGCTCTCCCACGTCCGAATATTCGAAATCACCTGAAATGATCAGATCTTCATCTTTATATGGAGATTCTTTAAATATATATCCACACAGAAGTGAAAGGCATATTATATAGAACATTGTCGAGATAATCTTCAAAAGAGGATTCATAATATTCAGGATATCTGGGAATGTAATGAATTTTAGCATTTCTAAAATTGAGGATATGATAAGGTTTTGTAAATATTTAGGTAATTGTAAAAAGTTCATTGTTTTATATTTGAAACTCTGTCCTCTTTTTGTGTTATTTTTTGAGAAATTTTTAAACAATTATTACAAAAAATTCCAACTCTTTGATAGTAATTAGACTAAATCATTATTATTCACATTCGCTATAATTTTATAAAAATTAATATCGATGAATTTTAAAATTTCATTTTTGTGCATGATCAACTTCAAGTTCAATTGTTATGAAAATAATTGATAAAAAATCAAAAATACGTTCAAATAAATCGTAATTTATAAGAATCTATAGAGTATTTGACTCATATTACATTTGTGTCACTCGACAAAAAAGTTAGATGTGCAAAATAAAAATGATACATAAATATTACCATTAGTAAATAGATACTTTGTTTATCGATTTCTTACTAAATTTATATAAACATTTTATTTTAAATATAAATTCCATCTAGCTTTTAACTCGATTAAGTGTCTTATTAAGCTTGAAATAAATACGATCAAAATATTTTGTATCCAATTTGAGAACTTTTGAATTATAAGTGTCAATCAAAGTCATAGACACGTTCTAATTAAGTATTCCAATATACTTGTATTGGGTCTAAAATATTTCAATTTGTTGAATATCTTTGGTTGTTCCATAGCAAATTTCATAATTCTTAAATTCAAACCCTGAAACTTGGAAAGCTGGAATATCAGCCTATTGATATATACCTGTCTCTTTCTTTCTTCTAATACTAGGATCTCAGATTGAATAAAGCATTTAAATCTATCTAAATTAAAATAACAATGACTATCAACGCCATGAGTCAACTTGTAAGTAGACTGTTCTTTATGAATATACAGGGTGGCGTAAGTAAGCTTGGACACTCTACTTTTTGCGATGGGTGGTAAAAAAAATACATTTATTTAGTCAATTTTATTTTTTTAAAATAAATAACTTTTCAAAATGGAAAATAAAAATATATCTATTGAATATCAAAATAGAATAAGAATAAAATGTTTATTAGAAGCTGGAATGTCCCCTACAGAAATATAACTTCATCTAAAATGCTCTCGACAAACTGTTTACAATATGAAGAAAAAAGGCAAAAAGATAAGGAAAAAAGGGACTTGTGGAATAGAAAACTTTGCGCAAAAACTAAAAAATTTATAAAGCGTAATATGAAAGAAAAACATGGAGTTTCTGATAGAAAATGCGCTGCCAAGTTGAATTCTAGTTTAAGCTATCAAAAATGTAACAAAACTATAAATAGAAGAACAGTGCAAAGATATACAAAATCAACAAATTGGGGGGGAATGCTTATTCAAGACAAAGAAACCCACTTTTAAGTCAAAAAAATATCGATGATAGAATTAAGTTTGGTAAAATTGTTGAAAATGCAGGGGTTTTAACTAAAGGCCCAAGAGCAATAGAATTAGTTGATAATATCTTATTTACTGATGAATCTCATCTACAACTTTATACCCAATTAAACAAAAGGAATAATCCATATTATACAAGCGAAAAAAGCCATGTTCCAATAACACCTTGCCCAAAAAAATTACTTTCTATTATGGTGGCTGGAGGTATGTGCACAAATGGTTTAACAAAATTACATATTGTTGAAAAAGATTAAAAAGTAACAGGAAAATATTAGCAGGACAAAATCATTCCTATATATATAGAAGCTTTAAAGAACCCAAAAGTAATTTATAATAAAAGAAAAGTGACTTTTGTTCAAGATGGAAAAAGATAATATGCTACTTTTATAATCAAATTTTCAAACCGTATGGGGCAATGGAAAATGACCAGGCAATAGTCCAGATTTGAAACCAATAGAACATGTATGGACTATTCTTAAAGAATGCATCCATAAAAACCCTCGGCCAAGAAATAGGGAAGAATTAATCAAAAAATTTGAAAAGGCTTGGAGCGAGATTGATAAGAACACAATTAAAAATATCTGTCGCTCTTTTCCAAAAAGAATCCAAGAAATGCTAAATGCTAGTGGTTGAAGCACTGATTACTAGTATTTAAATGTTACAAATAAATTTTTGTTATATTTTTATCTATAGAAGTTATTGAGTTATTTCTATTTTATTAGAAAAATGTCCAAATTTACTTGCGCCACCCTGTAGACTAGCATTTGTTGTACATCACCATCGATTAAAATAGCCATAAACTTCTCAAAAAAGGCGGTATAATTCGTATTCATTCGTTCTAGATTTGATAGAGCGTTTCTTAAATAGGGTAAAACTTTATCTTTTATCTGCATCAAATCAAACATAGCAAATACATCAAAGTCTGTATTACCAGTCTGGCATTGTAAAAAGTGGTTGGCTAAATATACCAAGCCCTTCTCTAATAAGAATATCTCTTTTTTAGTGCTATTTATTATCAAATGCTTCCTTTTGTCATATAATGGCGTATTTTCGGTTTTATTACGCAGTTTCACGCAAAGAGGTAAAGGAAAAAAAATTATTATGAGATATAAAAAAATGAAACTTTGTAGTTTATATATATGAACCTTCTACTTTTATTACATCGCTCTATCTTTCAGCTAGCTGCTGAATACCATTCATATGACCCTTTATATTAAGTTCCTGGATAATACTCTCTAGTTGTAATCCGAACTCTTCCCAATTGTCATAATCATTTTCTCTTAACTTCATCTTTAATTTAATAAAACAATTAAAATCAGATGGACTTATATCTGGACTATATGGAGGTTGATACCAAGTGCGGATTTTGTTATCATCAAAAAATTCCATTACAGGCTTTGATTTATGAGGTCTTGCATTATCCTGTAAAACCATAGGATACTTGAATTTCTTGTCAGGTAGCCATTTCAGTAAAACTTCATTAATAAAGCCTATATAGACTTCTGAAGTTACCGTCTATTTAGGTGCACAAAGCTTCCAATATACAACACCATTATAATCCATTGCTAGTATAAGCATTCTTTATCTCTGATAGTTTGATTGTTCTACAATTTGTGGTGGGCTTTCGTCCTTAGTTCTCCAAAATCGAGACTGGTCACGCTGAGGTTGCATATATAAAGTAAGCCAAGTTTCATCTATAGCCAATGTTCTGTTTATTAGGGTTTTTTGTTTTGATAACTGCTCCAAATTATATCTACATGCTAATACTCTATGTTCTCTTTGTTCNTTGCATATATAAAGTAAGCCAAGTTTCATCTATAGCCAATGTTCTGTTTATTAGGGTTTTTTGTTTTGATAACTGCTCCAAATTATATCTACATGCTAATACTCTATATTCTCTTTGTTCCTATGTAAGAAAATGAGGAATCCATTTCCTCAATAATTTCTTCATTTATAAATCTTCTGTTAAATACCGATAAACAGTAGCTTTGCTACAATTTACTAACATGGAAAGTTCGAGGCACGAACAGGCTCTACTTTGAGCAAGTTATTTTTAATTTTCTCAATTGTATTTTCTTTTATTAAATGATTACTTGTATCGCCTCCTCTAGTGTCTTCAAAGCAATTTTGGCCTTTATTAAACTTTGAAACCATATTTTTCACTGTATTATATTTATAGGCCTTGTCTCCTATCGTTTTAACCAATTATTTGTGTATTATTCCCGAACTGTGGCCTAGACTTACTCCAAATTTGATAAATACACGTTGTTCTTTAATGGTTATTGAATTTTTCAATTTTTGTAAGTTATCCATTATAGTAATTTAAACAAATATGCTTTAAAAATAAAGCTTAATTTATAGAAAATATTATATATAAATCTTGGCACTAGATATCAATTTTCATATTTATTATTAATTAAAATTCGCTTACCTTTTTGCGTAAAACGGCGTAATACATCTTCTACCTTTGGATTTCTATCATATTTAATTCTGTCTAATAGAGACAAAATCAAATTGTAAAAGGAATATAATCGATCTGGAAAGCTAATGACGATAAATCTTGTTCAACTTCCTTGTTGATTCACTATCTATATGGAAGGAAATTTCCGAAGAAAACACAATATTTTGGTTGATAAATAGTAAATTCTTGAAGAAAATGTATCATTATTGTTGAAAAGTTTTAATAAAAAATCCATTTTGGTTGATAAAAATCAAAAATATCTACATATATTTCAACCAAATGATATTTAAATATTTTATTTCCAACTATTTCAACCAAAAAATGATGTTTTCTTCAAAAAGTTTCTTCCATATTTGCGATTTCCTTACATGCTTCTTTCAAATCTTTCATGTCTGTAGAATGCACCTCAGTATAATTAGACCAATAATTGGAAATATTTGAGATGATTGGGGCTAATCTATCCATGATAATATTGAATTTCTTCGTAAATAGATTCTTATTTCTCATAAGTCGCATATGGTTCTGTAATATGATTTTTTAACTTTTTTCTATAACATCGATATTTCTTTCTATCTCATTTCCAATACAAGCTACACATGGTGATTTTGTGGAATTGATATAAGTATCTAATATAAATCCGATGTATTTTGATGTTGTTATTGATAATTCAATTTTAGGACCATTTCTGTTCTTTTTTATTAAATTCTTCCTATAATTATTTAGCCAATTATAGATCATAGCTATCTTTACACTTTGTGTTTCGTTATATTCTAATATATTTCCAATATTCCGATTAACATGTAGAGCTTTTGTGATACTCTGCCAAAGTATTTCGCTATAAAAAGTTGGCATCATAATTTTCGTTTGAATTTTTTTGTGATCAGTAATTTCACGTTAAATATAGCTTGTCCACTATATAAGCGCACAACTTATCATAAGCATTTCTACTACTTTTTAATATAAAAGGCTCGTTTAATTTAACTTCAATAAATAGAAAAAAATAATACTATATAATTTAATTTTTCTAATAAACATTTTATCCATGCTAATAGGGCAAAAATGAGTTGCATCCAAAAGAGGCGATTTCCTTTTTTGAAAATCAAGCAAATTTTACTAATACAATTACGATTGATGGTTTTCTAGTTCAAGATATAAAGAAAAGTGCAATATATGATGCTATTAAAGTATATAAACATTCTTTTAAACTGGGTTACAATAATATCACTATTAGTCTGATCTTAAAATGGCCTATTTAAGATTATGGCGGCATTTTGAGCTGCTTTACGAAAAGTGCAAACATCATTTGATAAACGAATAAAACCAACATTTCTATATCTAAAATAAAATTTAATAAACCTGGTATAAATACAAGTGCATCATGAAAATTTTCAACTACGCAAAAGAGTATAAAGGCATGTCAAAATTTGTATGTCATTTTGTTTGCAAAAAATGATCGAGAAAAAGATCCAAAATCGACAATGAAATTATGCCAATGCTAATGGCGATCAATTGTTAATACGACGATATTTTGATAATAAAGATATCGAATATCATATTTACTGTTTTATAAAATATTGTAACTTGAAAGTCAATTTGGAAATATTCCAGAGTCTTTTATAAAAGGACAATATCTGGACAGAGGAATAATTAATGGACATATATTTATAATATATTAATTATAGGTATGACAATAGTTACTTTTTAAAATTTTGGCATCTTTCCATTTATATTTATTTCTAAAATAGTGTGCATCATTTTTTAGCTAATCAAACCCAATTTGCTGCAAAATTGGAAAGTTCACCAAATTTTATGTAAATAAAGAAGAACGCGATGCTTTAATTTATTTGTGAAAGTATTATAAATATATGAATACCGTAATATTTTGAATTGATTCAAGTAAATATTGAGTATAACTTAAAGAAAACTATGGAATGAAACGGGAATTTGGCCAACTTGATACCTTAGATAAATAATTGTATAACTTGAATAAAACATCAGTGAAAAATCTGTAAATTATGTATTTTAATATTCATCAATCAATTAAATAATAAATAAAAGTTCACAATTTTTCGTTTATCTTTGATCGAAAATTTTATTTTCATTTTTGTGCGGCTATTTAGTGGACCATCTATAATCAGCTTTGCTTATTTATTTAGATCTACAAAAATGTACAAAGATTGATTGCAACCTAATTTGTTCAGAATAAACATGCGAAACGGCTACGTTTTATTGTATAATTACATTTTAACTTCGCGGTATTTTTAGTTCTAACAATTCATTTTATACCAAGGCAGAAAATCAAATTTATTTGATTCGTCATTCCAGTTTACAAATTCATTATCTTTAAAGATGACAGAGAAGATCGAAAAAATAGTTGGTTTAAAACTCCATTTTCCATTTTCACAACCTTAAGTAGAATCAATGACTTATCGGTCCATAATTGCCGATCTTTTACATCGTTTACCAAGAATGACATTTTCGGCTATTGATTGTCTAATTAGCATCGATATTCATTCACCAAGTCGGTGATCATATTTTTGATTAATCCCGATCTTATCCGAAATATTAGATCATTTAAAATCTATTTGATACATCAGACTAAAAAATTCTCATTAGAAAGTGTTAATAGAAATTTATAATGATACATCCTATCTTTTGATCAATCTATTTAAAGGAAAGTTTCTGGTTGATATTTTAAAGAAATAACTACTCAGAAATATGTTTACATATATTAGAGATCCGTAAAACTAATCATGTCATTATATTTTACAGAATTCTACCAATTTTGATAAGAATTGTTTCTTTGATTCCAACCTTTCTAAGCACACATTTATGAAATAGAAAGAACATGAACGAAAATAAGAGGTTTAATCCGAAAATTTTGGGATTTTCTTCAATGCTATTTTAGCAAAAGAAGGCAGCACACCTCCCAATTTCTATAAAAAAAATCCAATAAAAAAGAATACAGCTTTCAATTCATCCACTTTAGTCAACAAATTTTGGACCATGTCTTTAGTATCTTGATTATGAACCAAAATGAACTTATTGAAGCAAGCGAAAACAACCTTTTCTTTCTCTAAACATCAAAAATATAAAGGAAACGTTCATCCTGGTCTTGGATACAATGGTCCACTAATTGAATCAAAGCTTCAATAAGAAGGATGGGGATGGAAGTAGAATCAGGCCTATATGAGATCAAATAAAAGATAAGATACATAGATAACCAAGAAACAAATTGATTGACCAATACAATAGGCGAATTTAAAGAATCCAAATTAGACCAGAATGCAACAATCCAACTCTACATCACTTTTAAATATGGAATATGTACTTTAGTTAATAATAGATTATGTTCAGGTGCTAATTTGGTGTAGTTTTGAAAGAAATATTCCAAGCAAATATAACGATTCTTAAACATCGGACCCTCTGCATCCAAAGGAAGATCAGAAATGTGCGGGTTATCCCAATAATAATTGATCAGAAAAGTAAGTAACTAATAAATAAGAATAAGGATGATTACATCGGTGTCATTTCTGTGGATTTTCAAAACCAATAAACGTGTCATAATCAAAATGATCAAATTATTGATTTGGTTTTCTTGATGACTCAGCATAGACTTCAGCTCATCGATATAATCAACCCAACCAACAGACTATAAAACTCAAAATTAAAAGTAATACATCCAAATTGATGATATCAGAGTTAGCTCTATAAGTTGTAACTAAATCACAAACAGACTATAAAGAATAAAATTATTTTGAAGACAGCTAAAGAATTGAGTTGCAAAGTTAGGTTTTCGGGTTCTAATGATGTTTTCAATAACAAGTTCATGTTATTCTTCGCTAATGCCTATAAACCCATAATAGAGAGAGAGGAAATACGGGATCAATAAGGCCAATTAAGCCCAAAATCTCCAAAGATAAAGCTTTAAAAATATCGATAGTAGAATGAGCACAAGGTTTCAAAACATGAATAAGAAATGACATCAAATGTATCGATTTATATGCTCTCTATATTAAAATGATGAATTTAGGGTATACATGACTTATTTTATTAATAGTATATTTCGCTATTAATAATACTTTCCAAACTAACTGAACATTTTGTTGACAATCTAGATCATCTAAATTCAAAGACTAAATTAAAAAACAAATTCAAGAAGAGGGGTATACATCAAATTGAACATCTTGTTCTTTCAATAAAATTTGGATCACATTATCAAAGATGAAATCTAACAATTGATATTCTTGTAACATAAACAGTCTTGAAAACACAATCATGATATTCTTAATCATCAATTCGTCTAAATATTCAAAAGAGATTAGGAGAGATTGAAATGAAGTCATTAAGGTATTTCGACCTAATTCATCGCAGAAATCAAAATATTGTATCAATTCAACTAACGTCCACAATTTATATTGATCTTCTTTAACCAACAATTCTTGAATCTTATCTATCAACTCTAAAATTGAAACATTTAACTCTGTTGAGGCGTCAAATTGCTATATCAAAAATTAAGTCAAGTCTATTTACTTCAGGATCGACATTACAATATTTGGCTAATTTCAATGCTATGAAATAATGTACATCTTCATTAGAATCCCAATAATGCTCTTTAAAAATAATTAAAACTTAAAAGATTTACTATTCCATTCAATCAAAGACAACAATTTAGCCATTCCAATCTTTTGATGAATCTTATCCAACAAGGACGAAATGATCGAATCCTGATTAGGATAATCGAACTTCGACACGAACTATTTCATCTTAATAAAGGAGAAAATACTTGAATCAGAGAATGATCTTCCTTTGGAAGCCATAAATCCACGATTAAGTTGATGACTTTATCAAGATTAATTTCTTGGATACAAAATTCAAAGAATTGTTCCCTATCCTTAAGTGTCCAATTAGAAAGATCGAATAACAGATGATCGGAAAATATTCGATTAATGACATCTGTGCGAACATGATGATTGATATCGGTGATTTGATTAATTACTAAAGATCGTGTTTCTTCTTTGATAGGCAGATTGTTAACAATAAGACGACGTATTTCTCTATAAACAATAAAATAACAATTGGATACGATTTAGGCTCATTTTGGAGGCTTCTATTGATGATATCTAAGATAGATTCTAAGGGTAAATTTGCACTTTGTTCCTAAATTATGGTTGTTTTTTTCGGGATGGGGTACAAATATTATTAAGATTATTTTCTGGATTAATTTTCTCGATTCGAAATCTTTATCATAAACTAAAGGGGTAATGAGATTGACAAGACGATAATTATCAAATCTATAAAAAGTCATCAATTAATAGGACAAACTTTTCCAAACTCAATTTCGAACAATATAAGTGAATAACTCTATATGTAGTAATACGAACCATTTTATTATCTAACTTAGGTGCTAAGTTTAATAAATAATTGATGATATATAAAACGAAATGTTCATTAAATTGCTCCTGAAATCCTTGTTGTTCTACATGATGCAATCAACTTCTAAAGGGGTACTATACTTTTATGAAAAACATAATTCAAATAACCTTTCAACCAATCGATATGAATGTTTAGATGTTCCAAATTAGTCTTCTTTATAGAGGTTAAATATAGATTGATTAATAATAAGTATTGTTTCAAGATTAATTCGGTTACGAAAGCCATGTTGGTTGAATGTAACTTAATTAGTTTACCAAAATCGCTTTGGTGTATTTCTCTATTGATATGATGCTTGCTTAATATTGTAATGATTTCTCTCTCCATTTCCAAAAACAAATTGTCATAAAACGACAATTTTATTATTATAATTGATTTAAAAATAGATAATAAAAATAGAATTATGTGAATAATTAATGCACTAAAGGAAAATTAATTCCCTTTAAATTATTAAATGGGAAATATTATCCCAGATGATAAACACCATTTAATAATGGAAGTTTTTAGTCTATAAAAAGACATTTTTTTCTTTCAAAAAAAAACCCTCTTCTAAAAATAGCTATTTACAGCACAAATATTGATTTTAGGTTAAGAATCAATTATTGATTAGAATCCTTTTTTTAAACCTTACACAAAATAGTTCTGTATTTGATTTTAAAAATGTTATTGAGAGAAAACAATCTCATATAAAATTCATGTTAAAGCCATAAAATAAGGATTTTCCTAATATGGCACTTTATTCAGAGTAGTCCAATAATTGGTTGATTAATAACCATTAAAAATTTGGTTGAATTAATAAAGAGTCATATAAGCATTTATTATCCGAATGACTGGGAAATACATTGTAGCTATATTAAATGAATAACAAAAAATTTTTGTCAGAGTTTTTTAAAACAGAAAACCAAGTGGAAAATTGATAATGACATTTCCAACACGAAGATCAGGGGCAAATTAAAAGAAACGTAATTTTGAAATTTCCGAATGAGTTATTTACAGCACAAATATGGGTTTACCTATTCCAGTGCCCCATTAAAGATAGTAGACCATGTACAATTCGGGATACTTTCCCCAGAAGTAATCGTAACATCCCCCTTAAAATCAACCAATTGGATTAGAAAAACATGTCTGTAGCGAAGATAGAGCATCCGGAAACGATGGATGAGACAGGCTCTAAGCCCAAACATGAGGGTTTATTGGATCCAAGGATGGGTACTATAGATCGAAATTTCAAATGTCAAACTTGTGGAGAAGGTATGACGGAATGTTCAGGGCATTTCGCACATATTGAATTGATCAAGCCAGTCTTTCATGTGGGTAATAACCCTTTATTCCATTAATGGACGTAGGCTTTATTACTAAGGTTAAGAAGATTTTGGAATGTGTTTGTTATTTTTGTTCCAAGCTCAAGGTGGATGACGTAATTCCCATTTGAAATTTGGCTCTGTTTTAGAATAATCCGAAATTTCCACGAATAAAGCGGATCAAAGACGCCAAAGTGCGTGGCCGTGAAGTATGGATATTAGCGAAGGCGAAGACCATTTGCGATATAGGAGATGGAGAGTCGAATAAAGCCGTTATGAGTTTAGAAGGAGGACGAAATGGATGTGGTCATAAGCAACCCACAATAAGGAAAGAAGGGCTTAAATTATATGTGGTGTTTAAAGGCGGAAAAGATGTTGAAGGCCAAGATTTATTAGTTGAAGGGAAGAACCCATTAACGCCAACTATGGTGATCAACATATTTAAGAAGATCCGCGATGAAGATTTGATCATCATGGGATTGTCACCTCAATTTGCAAGGCCTGAATGGATGATAATATCAGTATTGCCGGTCCCACCTCCTCCGGTGCGACCAAGTATCTCGATGGACGGCTCTGGCCGAGGAGAAGATGATTTAACCCATAAATTAGCAGACATCTTGAAATCCAATGCCAATTTAAAGAAATGCGAGTTGGAAGGAGCGCCAATTCACGTTATGCAAGAATTTGAACAATTATTGCAATTCCATACAGCCACTTACATGGACAATGATATTGCCGGTATGCCTCAAGCGTTACAGAAATCAGGAAGGCCATTAAAGAGCATTCGAGCCAGACTTAAGGGTAAGGAAGGGCGATTGAGAGGCAATCTTATGGGAAAGAGAGTCGACTTTTCGGCTCGTACGGTCATTACTGGCGATCCGCACTTGTCCATCGATCAAGTTGGTGTGCCGCGATCTATTGCTCGCAATCTAACTTACCCCGAATTAGTTACGCCGTACAACATCGATCGCATGCAATTGCTGGTTCGAAATGGCCCCACGGAGCACCCAGGCGCAAAATATATCATTAAAGACACTGGGGAACGTATTGATCTCCGTTACAATCGCAAAGGAGGCGACATTGCTTTACAGTTCGGCTATTGTGTAGAAAGACACCTCAACGATAATGACGTGGTCATCTTTAATAGGCAGCCATCGCTGCATAAATTGTCGATGATGGGGCATCGGATCAAAGTGCTCCCGTATTCTACGTTCAGGCTGAATCTCTCGGTTACGTCGCCTTATAATGCCGACTTCGATGGGGATGAAATGAACTTACATGTCCCGCAGTCAGAAGAAGCGAAGGCGGAGATCAAGAACATCTGTATGGTGCCGCGCCAAATCATCTCACCTCAGTCGTCCAAGCCATGCATGGGCATCGTGCAGGATAGTTTATGCGGCATGACCAAGTTTACTAAACGAGACTGTTTTCTCACCTTTGAGCATGTAATGAATATCCTTTTATGGGTGCCTAGCTGGGACGGAACCGTACCGCAACCGGCGGTTCTCGCGCCGATCCCTTTATGGACGGGGAAGCAGATGGTGTCGATGTTAATCCCGTCGGGGATTAATTGCATCAAGTATTACTCGGGACATCCGGACAATGAGATCAGCGACATGTCCCCCGGGGACACCAAGGTGTTAGTCGAGGACGGAGAAGCCTTAACAGGCATAATCTGCAAGAAGACAGTGGGGGCCTCTGCGGGAGGGCTGATCCATGTCATCTTCAATGAGTTTGGCTTTGAGGCAGCGATGAATTTCATCAATGGCGTCCATATGGTGATTACTTACTGGCTCCTTCATCATGGGTTCTCCATTGGCATCGGCGACATGATTGCAGACCCCTACACTACGGACAACATCGTCAATACAATTTCGACAGCAAAACTGCGAGTGTCGGAGCTCATCTTGGCGGCCCATCAGGATCAGCTCGAATGCCAGCCCGGCATGACGTTAAAGGAGTCGTTTGAGAACAAGATCAACCGCGAATTGAACCGAGCACGTGACGTTTCTGGTAGTTCGGCTCAGTCAAGTTTAAGAGCCGATAACAACATCAAACAAATGGCGGCAGCAGGTTCCAAAGGGAACATCATCAACATCTCGCAAATGTCGGCTTGTGTTGGCCAGCAGAACGTAGAAGGCAAAAGAATCCCCTTTGGCTTTAAAGACCGCACTCTACCTCACTTTACTAAGTTCGATTATTCGCCGGAATCAAAAGGGTTTGTTGAGAACTCCTACATCCGGGGCCTCACCCCACAAGAATTTTACTTCCATGCTATGGGGGGGCGTGAAGGCCTGATTGATACCGCGGTGAAGACGGCAGAGACCGGGTATATTCAGAGGAGATTGGTGAAGGCCTTGGAGGATATCCAAGTCAAATATGATGGCACCACTCGAAACTCCCTCGGTCAAATCGTCCAATTCTGCTACGGCGAGGATGGGATGGATGCTTGTTATCTAGAAAACCAGACCCTTGACTTGGTTAAATTTGGAGATCAAACCTTTAAGCTAAAGTTCCATCTTGACGTGGATGATAAGCAAATCCAGAAACTGTTGGATGAAGAATATCAAGCATTAAAGAAAGATCGGCAATTAGTGAGGCAGTTTATTTTCATTAACGGCGACTCGAGTCATTTATTGCCCGTTAATTTGAAACGCTTGTTATGGAATGCTCGGAATCTGTTCTTATTGGATAATAGAAAGCCTTCCAATATCCAACCTCAAGTGGCAATAAAGAAACTGCAAACGTTAATCTCCACTTTAACTGTTGTTCGAGGCGATGATAAGATTTCCATTGAAGCAAACAACAATGCTACGACATTGTTTAAAATACTGATTCGATCGACCTTCGCAACCAAGAGAGTCATCCATGATTACAAACTAACTAATAGAGCTTATGACTGGATTCTGGGCGAGATTGAAAACCGATATTTAGCAGCTGCATGTCCACCGGGGGAAATGGTTGGCATGGTAGCTGCTCAATCCATCGGAGAACCAACAACGCAAATGATCTTAAATACTTTCCATTTGGCTGGGGTTAGCAGCAAGAACGTCACGGCTGGGGTACCCCGTTTGAAGGAAATCATTAACGTTGCCAAGAATATCAAAACCCCTTCTCTGACAATCTTCTTAAAGAGGGAGAGCGCCAGGAATATTACCAAGGCCAAAGAAATCCAAGTAGCTTTGGAACATTGCACTTTAAAGAGCATCATCTTAACTACCGAGATTTATTATGACCCTGACGTACAAGACACGATAATCGATGATGATAAAGAATTTGTAAAGGCCTATTATGAAATGCCTGATGAAGATGTTGATTTCAACCGACTTTCACCCTGGGTCCTACGGTTTGAGTTAAATAGAAGGACGGTTATTGACAAAAATCTAACGATGGCGCAAATCTCTCAAAAGATCAAAGACAATTTCGGCTCTGATATGGTCACCATCTCTAATGATGACAATTCGGAACGCCTTATAATCCGATGTCGCATCGCAAACGACCCATCAACAAGTAAAGAGGTGCGATTGGAAGAAGATGTCTTCCTCAAGAGAATCGAGAATGATATGTTGTCCTCCATTTCGTTGACTGGGGTTTCCAACATCAACAAAGTCTACATGGTAGAGAAGAAGCATCAATACATTACCTCCGAGGGCGAATATGCCACGCAAGAGGAATGGGTTCTCGAGACGGATGGAACGAATTTAAAAGAGGTGCTTTCTTTAGAGCTCATCGACTTGAAGAGAACGAATTCAAATAATTGTGTTGAGATTATGGAAGTGTTGGGGATCGAAGCCGTTCGATTAGCTCTATTAAATGAATTGAGATCAGTGATGGATGCTGATTCCTCAGGCGTGAAGTATCGTCATTTAGCCATCCTATCTGACATCATGACTACAAGAGGCTCTATGATGGCCATCACGAGACATGGCATCAATAGAACCGAAACGGGCTGCTTAATGAGGTGTTCCTTCGAAGAAACCGTCGAGATTTTGATGGAGGCAGCTGCTACTGGTGAATTGGATGATTGCAAAGGTGTGACTGAAAATGTCATGTTGGGCCAATTAGCTCCGTTAGGTACAGGTGCGTTCGATTTGTTAATCGATGAAACACAATTGCAAATCATCCCTTCGTCATCCATGCTAGCATTGCATCATAATGGCGTAGGCATCTTCGAACCCATGTATCATGGTTCTCAGTCGCCGCAAATGACCCCTTATGACTCTCGTTCGCCCCAATATGTCGATTTTTCTTCCCCTACTTCGCCCATGGATGCCCTTTTCTCACCAATCAATGATAAGGGAATAGTCCAGTCACCAACGATTTACTCGACTTCACCATCGTATTCACCTACTTCACCATCATATTCACCTACTTCGCCTAATTATAGCCCTACCAGCCCCAACTTTAATGCTACCTCACCCACTTATAACCCACAAGGACAGAAATTTAGTCCTACCTCTCCCAGTTATGGTATTACTAGTCCAAACTATTCTCCTTCTAGTCCTAAGTTCAGTCCTACCTCTCCCAGCTATGGTCCAACTTCGCCCAACTATTCGCCTACTTCACCTTCTTATTCGCCTTCCAGCCCACAATATTCGCCTGCTGGTGCTAGACCTACGTCACCCAACTATTCTCCTACTAGCCCCAGTTATTCGCCTACTAGTCCCAGTTATTCTCCTACTAGTCCGAATTATTCGCCTACTAGCCCCAGTTATTCTCCTACTAGTCCGAATTATTCTCCTACTAGCCCCAGTTATTCTCCTACTAGTCCGAATTATTCTCCTACTAGCCCCAGTTATTCTCCTACTAGTCCGAATTATTCTCCTACTAGCCCCAGTTATTCTCCTACTAGTCCGAATTATTCTCCTACTAGCCCCAGTTATTCTCCTACTAGTCCGAATTATTCTCCTACTAGCCCCAGTTATTCTCCTACTAGTCCGAATTATTCTCCTACTAGCCCCAGTTATTCTCCTACTAGTCCGAATTATTCTCCTACTAGCCCCAGTTATTCTCCTACTAGTCCGAATTATTCTCCTGGTAATCAAAGCATCCCAAAACCAAATTATCAGCCTGCTAAAGAGAAGGATAAGAAAGAAAAGAAGAAATAAGGGCTTTTATTAAAGAGATTTTTTGCTTAAAATGGAATATACCTTATTTTAAATGCTGTCTTTGAGAAAAATACTGATGAGGCTGAAATATATAAAATTAATCTATTTAAATAATATAATTCAGTTTTTAATTGGATTCTCTTGGACTCTATAGATAATTTTTATATTATGCTAAAACACCTCTTATAACACACTGAGCTACAGTTACAATGTGCTTTATTCTCAGACCAACAATGATTCAATAACATCGATATTTTAATATGTTATACCATGAAACTAAAATCTATTTAATTATAAAGTCTATTAATTACGCTAGCTAACAAAATCAATTATTTTCTAGGTCCAAAAAAAATCTCCCTAAGCCATTTTTTTTGCTATTAGAATGAGTATAAAAGGAAGAATAAAATATGTTTTTTTAAATTCATAATGATTTATATTTCCAAGAAATATTCAAAAAAAACTTATTTGTGGAATTTCTGTTAGACAAGTCTATAAGCCCGTTCTTTCGAACTTGGTGAAAAATACGTTATGGAGAAAATATAAGATTATATTAATAATTTTTTCGTATAAATTTAATGATTGACAATCTTTTATAATAAATTAAGTTATAATAGTGTTTTTAGCTTATTATATATTAAACCTTTTAATATTTAGGTCATTTATTAAAATCGTAGGGTACTTTTTTAAAACAAAACTTTTAATAATTATTGTCTATTCACTTTAAGTAGACACCTGATGGTTTAGGAGTTTTGGTCGAGTCCATACAAAAGATCACCCATAACTGAATGAATAATTGGAATTTTGTATCTGTTTTTAATTGAAATATCTTTGTGAAAATATATAAAGTTAATTTTTGTGCGCTACAGGTCTAAAAAAAGACGTTTCTTGTTATTGCGAGTAGACAATAATTAAATTTACTCATATTTGAGAGTTATTATATATATCCTCCTTCATTATTGATGACACTTTCCCATCTCTCTGGAAGACGTTGAACACCGAGATATCGACCATTTTATGTACCATCATATATCGCCTCTTTGAGTCGATTTTCAAATTGGTTCTAATCGCTACGATGAAACCCACGAAGTACTCTTTTCAGTCTCCCAAAGCAATCATAATCTAATGGACTAATATCTGGTGAATAGGGTGGGTGATACCATTGGTCAATTTTATTCTCTTCCAAAAAGCCTTCAACTACTATTGATTTATGAGGTTTGGCATTATCATGTAACAAAATTGGACGTTTAAAAGGTTTTCCATCTAGCCATTTTGAGATCTTTTCATTCAATATGGATTTATAGAGCTCTCCCGTCATTGTTTCTTTTTCTTTACACAGATTATACCAAGCAATTCCATTAAAATCCATCACAACTGACAATATTCTTTTACTATCATAGTTCGATTGCTTAAGCACATTAGGAGGACTCTCATTTCTTTCAAGCTAAAATTTCATTTGATCTTTTTGAGGTTGCATATATAATCCCATATAAGTTTCATCCAAAGAAAGAGACTTTTTTATCTTCTCTTTAGTTTTTTATAACTTTCAAGGTTTGTTTTACAAGCTAGAATTCTATGTTCCATTTGATCTTGTGATAAAGTATGTGGTACATAACGACCAAGTTTCTTAGTTAACATTAAAT